>CAJQZM010038255.1:0-19655 GCA_907164665.1 Colias nastes | reverse complement strand
TTTTTGCTGCGGCATCCTCGATGCGCCGTTTACGTAACTTTCTTCCGCTCTCCGCCAAAATTGCGTTAGCTCAATCCCTTCTGCTCCCCTTCCTTGACTACGCCGACTCCTCATTTCCTGATCTTTTTGAGTACCAGCTAGACATCCTTGAGAGGCTGCAAAATTTCTGCATAAGATTTATTTTCGGCTTGCGTAAATTTGATCATATCTCGGAATACCGCAAAAAACTCAATTGGCTTCCCATCCGTCTTCGCCGGGATGCCCACATCCTCCAGCTTCTGTACTATGTTCTGTTCGACCCTAAAACGCCTAGTTATCTAAAAAAGCAGTTTAATTACCTTAGTGCAAATAGCTTAATCTCTCTTCGCTCATCTAACCTTCTACTTCTTTCCACACCAGCTCATCGTACTAATTTCTACAGCTCTTCATTCACTGTTCGCGCTATTCAGCTTTGGAACGCTTTGCCGGAATCGATCAGACGTGCAAAAACTATCAAGAGCTTTAAAGTGCTCGTTAAAAATCATTTCCTATCATTATAATGTGTTGCTTATCATAATATTTATTAATGAGTAGTATATTATTTACTAGAGATCTCCTTTTAGTACTTTTGTATGTAGTGTATGTAGTTTATGTATACTTATACTTTTGTATGTAGTGTATGTAGTTTATGTATATTATGTATATTATTGTATATAATATGTATATTATATGTGTATTTTTAAAATATGTATTATCTATACCTACTATCCATTTTATAGCACTAGTATATAATTAAGTACCTATGTATTACTTATTTCTATTATCGTTATTTATTTTGTGCCTTCGCGTTCACGTTCAACATTCCGTGCCAACAGGGTTGCCTGGAAGAGATTGCTTTAAAGCAATAAGGCCGCCTTTTCGTACATATGTGCCTTTGTGTTAGTTTCTTTTGTTTTGAATTATTGTATCTTTTCTCTGTCTGGTATATATGTACAATAAAGTATAAATAAATAAATAAATAAATGTATAACCCCATACAAATTACCATTCCATATTCGTGGCACATTTATGGTACCTTTTACCCGCGAATAAAGAGCTTTTACTGTATTAACAGTAAATATATGAATATTCAACCATGACTTAAAAAGATTACCTGATTGACCAATCCCATATTTTTGTCACGGACAAATGTTTCTCTGTGTTTAACAGCAGCATGTTGTGATGCAGCCAAATCATGATAAGCAACTGACAGAGGCTTTAAGAAACGGCTCACAACTTGGGAAGTGTATTTGGGCATTTGTAGTATCTGTAATTAACATGTCAATTGTTTTATTTATTTACTAGCACTCTGCCCGCGGCTTAGGAAAGAAAAACACACACAGATTCCATTCCTGTGGGATTTTTGGGATAAATGGGTACTTTGGTTTCTAACTATGTATGTACCAAATTTCATCCATATAGAAAGTATGGTGAAGAAGAGACAGACAGACATTACTTTCACATTTATGATATTGGTAGGGATATTGGCAAATTATTTTGATGGAAACTCAAAATGGAAATAACAACATACATTTTTATACATCAATAGTAACTACCTATGCAGATAAAACATAAAATTTAGAACTTGCCTTACCTTTCCATGTAAAATAAGAGAAATTAAAATATATTTCTTGTAAGCTTCAAGCATTATATGAGATACTACCATCGCTGGGACGGTTACAACCACTTCAAAGAAATATAGAGCTCTTTCATAATTTTTAAGTGCAGCATATATCATTCCTCCGTAATAATAATACAGTAAAAAATGTTTTGAGTCATTATTTCCTCCAAGCTGAAAAAAAAATGAAAATTTCGCTTGTATCAACTATTTTATTTATTACTAGCGGTCCGCCCCGGCTTCGCCCGTGGTACATATTTACGTTTTCTCTACATAAGAACCATCCTCGTACTTCAAGGAATATAATAAAAAAAGAATTATCGAAATCGGTTCAGCCGTTCACACGTGATGCCGTGACAACGCGAAACGGGTGCGGACCCGCCGCCTTTAGCTCCCGCCGCGAAGCGCGTCGAACGCGGCAACTGATACACAAAAATAATCCTTATGGCTGCCATTGAATGGCTGCATGATTCTGTATTCACGCGCGATGACTTATAGCGTATTTCATGTATAACTTTGGTGTTTCTACACCGATTTACATGATTCTTTTTTTATTGAATAGGTAATAATGTTAACTTTTTTTAATTAGGGATGAGTGAGAGTGTTGTAAACGTAAGAGTAGACAAATATAATCAGAAAGCTCCGAATTGCTAAGCTATTGAAGTTTCACGTGTTATTGTGAGTCAATTTTAAAAGATAGACATATGCTGTCTAGGAATTTATTTTTATATAATAATAATAATTTAAGAACATTTGTGTCGTACATGATTTCTATGTAGCTTTAACCATTAAGGCTGCACACGCGACGGAAGCTTAAAAAACGGAGTAACTTCTCCCGTTTTCCCAATATTTCCCTTCACTGCTCTGCTCATATTGATCGTAGCGTAATAAAAAGTATACTATAACCTGCCCAGGAGTATGAAGAATAATTGTGCCAAATTTCGTTAAAATCCGTCGTGTAGTTTTTGTTTCTATAACGAATATACAGACAGACAGACAGACAGACAAAAATTTTACTAATTGCATTTTTGGCATCAGTAGCGATCCCTTATCACCCCTTCATAGTTTTTTTTTAAATATATTTCATGTACAGAATTGGCCTCTCTACAGATTTATTATAAGTATAGATTTATTTATTTACATCACATAGAACTAATATTAAAAAAAATTATGTGTAGTTAACTACCTAGTTAGACTTATTCACATAAAATTTAAATATAATTTAGATAATGTTGTATAATAAAAACCTCTACTGTACCTCTGATCCTATTCCCGTAACATCTGTATCTAGAAATTCGAGGGCTGGTTTCATACATTTCGATAGAAGACACAATTGGCACAAATCAGCATGAATGGATGTTAGTTGAGAATCAAACAACTGAATTTTTCTTATGGCTTTTTTCAATATCTCAATGCCTTTAATTGGTTGTTTAATCTCAACAAGATGGTCGGTAAGCAAATGACACAATTCTGCATCTAAAAACAAACACTTAAATATAAAATCGTCATGAATATAGATAAATATGTTTAGAATAAACTTATTAATTACAATACATACATAACTCAGGACAGAATCTGACTTGTTCTCCATTACAATTACTTATAAAATCACATATTTGTTGAAACATAGTTGATTTATCTAAATCGCTGGAACCCTGTAAAAATTTAAATTGTTTGGTTTAGGCAAAAATAGGTACCTACTAAACATTTTTAGTATGTTTTTCCTCCAAACTATTATTCTATACTAACCTGAGGCAATGAAAACTTAGCTACCAGTACTGCCAAGACCCCTAGAGAATGTTGTTGTATATCAAGAGTTTCAAGCACTGTATTTAAATGAGCACTATTTCTCTGCAACACTTCATCCGATTTCGATATAATGTCGCAGAGGTCACGAAAGTTACCTGAAATTGGAATTTAATAAGATTAAATAATTTTATTATGTGGAAATTAAACATAATTCTGTTAATAAAAAACACAGAAAAACATAGGTACCTGAAGCTGATATTGTTCGTACATTGTTTACAAATTGTTCCAATGGCGAAGCCATTTTAATTACGATGTAGTTCACAGTTATTGAAGGTAGTGTAAGGATTTGTCGAAAAGGGCAATATCATAGATATAATGTGTAACGTATTCAAATAATGTGTATTTTTATCGTAGCGACAAACAAGCTTTGCTAGCGGTTATCAAAATCAAAACTCAACTCAGTCAGGTGGAGAATTCTGCTTTCTGATTGAAGTCTCCTGTCATTTTTTTCAAAGACGTCAAACTCTATAGTCTATTTCATTTAATTTTTTTTTATTTTTTACAGCTTATACGGGGGGTAGACCACAGGGGGGTAGACTTGGGGTAGACCTGTGGGTAGACCACATAGACGTAATTGGAGAACGTGTGGAGAACCCACAATAATAAACTCGTGTTTGTGAAAAAGTTTCAGTAGCCACTGCCACTTGCAGAAAGCTAGGAAAAATTATATAGATAGTTTAATGTAGTAGCCCTTCTGGCTAACATTGAGAATCACCAAACAAAAAAAAATTAAGTAATAAACATAGGAGGAGGAAATTATAACCGCACAAGCAACACACTCAACGAACCACAGAACATATATAGGTACTCATGTTGCAACGAACTGTCATTAAATGACGTTTTACAAGATGACGGCAATCGGCAATCGTCTGACATTAATCACACATTATTAATTTATTATTTAAATTTGTTTTACTTTATAGTTATTAAACATGAATAATAGGTACTGTTTTATATTTTGAATTGTGAAAATAACTACAACTTCTATGCTAGTGAACCATTTAATTTCCTTGATAATATTACAATGGAAAGTGACGAAATGAAGGAAAAACTGTTTTCCTGCTTAACTCAACAAATGAGTGAAATCGAGTTATTAAATTCAATGTATCCAAACAAGGATGAATTAATTTTTACAGATGCCTCTATTTTAGAAGAAGTTAAAGATTTTCTAGATAATAAAACTGATTACACACCAAGACACATAGACTTCATATTATATCTTTTTTTACAAAATATGAAATTGGAGATTTCAATCAATTTACCTACCTTCTACCCTGAAGATGAACCAGACATTTACATAAGATGTAATCAAATGAATCGACAACAAGAATCAAGATTGAATAGAGGGGCTGTAGATTTTCTAAAATCTAATCATAACAATGAACCTTGCATTTATTCAATTGTAGCATGGATACAAGATAATGTAGAAGAGATAAGTGAAGTAGAAGAAAGCACTCAAGAATTAAAAGATGATCATATAAAATATACAGAAGAGGTAAAGTTTGCCAGATATTGGATATTTTCCCATCATATTTATAATAAGAAAAAACGAGAAGAAATTGTGAAGCTGGCTAGAGAGCTGAAATTAACTGGATTTTGTTTAAGTGGGAAGCCTGGAATTATATGTATTGAAGGAAATGAAAATGACTGTAAAGAATGGTGGAAAGTGATAAAATCTATGAATTGGAAAAAAATTGTTGTTAGAAAAATAGAATTATTTGATATATCCCAACAAACAAATGAACAACGATTTTCAAAATTTGAAGAAATTGCATTTCAAAATTCATCTAGTCGTAATAATAAACATGCTGATATGAGTGGGTTCTCCAAATATATAGAGGAATATAACTTAACAGAAGCATTCAATGACTTTTTCGGCTTTTCCAATAATACTTGACATTACTCCGCTATTAAATTCTTAACACATTGTCACATAATATCATATTGGCCAAACTATGGCAATTACAATAAACTTAATCTGATGTTGCCTATGTCTTACCCAAGAAGTTGATAAGCAATGTTCATAGATTATAATATAGATAGAGAACTATTCCGTTGATGGAGTTTTATACTTATGATGTTTTAGGAATATAATATATTTCCAAGAAACAAGAAGGGAATTTTTAAATTAACTTTTTTTATGTGTTGGATTGAAGAATTCTCCAGAGCATTAGGCATTTAGGGTGGTTTATCTTGTAAATCTAATTGCAAATTCATAATCCAAACCTGCCATGAAATACCTAAGGATATAATAAATATGGATATATCAATCTGGTTTCTATTTAAAAAAAAATGAATATGTGCAAGACTATACAATTTTCACAATTATACCTATAGTCATATATATTTTTTTAATATATTTTATTTTTATAAGAATTTATTTAAAGTTACAACTACTTTTTTGTTTTTAAACCCAAAATGTGATAAACTGTACAAATAAAGGGTGTCAAGCTGAGAGGTGTGGTTTTTTGTGGTTAGCTTATATGGAACATAAATCTGAAATATCACTTAACATAAGCTAGAAGTTTTAGTAGGTGTGGATTTTTAAAATCAGAAAATTATAAGTTACTGCATTTTATATTTGAAACGCATATTTATTACTTAGTTGATTGATAAATCTATACTAATATTATAAAGCTGAAGAGTTTGTTTGTTTGAATGCGCTTATCTCAGTAACTACTGGTCCGATTTGAAAAAATATTTTGGTGTTAGATAGCCCATTTATCGAGGAAGGCTATATATCATTACGGTAAGACCAACAGGAGCGGAGCCATGCGGGTGAAACCGCGAAGCGCAGCTTATAGTTATTAATATTAACTCATAGTACCTACCTCCTAACGCGTTTCATGTCATGCAGAACATTATTTTGTATCAAAGAAAAACATTTATTAAATTTGTAACAATAACATGTTAAATAATAGTACTTAGGTCGTAGTATATTATTATTAGTCTGTGCTTAGGTACAGTAATTTATTTTATTTAACCCCTCGTCAGTGGGGCTCGGCCATCGTGGAATGTGCGCATCTGTGGGGCCACACTGTGGTTCATCCACAGACAGATCCAGGTGAAGCACACTAGTGCTTTTTAATCGCGATTTCTCTATTTTTTATATGAAAAGTACTAGAAAACTTAAGAAATAATTAAACCTCATTAAATTTCCGACTATATAGTATTCATCATGTATGAAGTGAGCTATAAAAATAAGCTTTAATTGATGGTCAAAAATGTAGTACTGTCATGTCAACTAGTTTTGATTATTTTATAAAAATGAAACATTTTTCAAACGAAATTTAGTTTTATTATGAAACCTTACATATATTCCTAATAATATAGCTAAAAATCTCATACACCATGCGTACATATTTTTTCTACAAAACATGTTCAAAAGTTAGTGGACTGAAGTGCCGTGTTTTTGACAGCATAAAAACCGTTGGTAAACCGACCAAATAGGGAAGTCATGTGATTCTATAGGTAGCTCTTTCTATTCTGTATATACCACGGTAGGTTAGAGGGAACTAGAATGATTTTTAATAAGATTTTAGAGACGATTTGTATTTGGTTACGAAGTAACCACACTGTGGCCCCCCCACAGATCTGCTAAAGTTTACACCTGCCACTGTGTGGTTCCTCCACTGATGAGGGGTTAACTTTTTACTTTTACCGTGCTTTTAACCTTAATAACGACAGATAACGTAGGTACCTAGCGCATAAAAATAAAAAAGGGCGTGTGTGCACACGTGTGACGTGAAGAAGTGAAGTCAGAAGTGAAACTTCTTTGGCAAGATTCAAAGATACCAAAATCGTCGCCTTATTCCATTTTTTTTTTTTTTTTTTTTTTTATTGTTTGATAGGAAAGCGCTTGACCACTATCTCGCCTGATGGAAAGCTGAGATGTGGCCTAAGATGGAGCGCGCTTTCCTAGAAGGTACCTGTTCACTCTTTTCTTGAAGACCTCCATATTGTACTCGTCGGGGAACACAGACTCAGGAAGCATGTTCCAGTCCCTCGCGGTTCGAATGAAGAATGTCGATCCGAACAGCTTTGTCCGGGTACATGGAACGTCCACCATATGGCGGTGCCTAGAGTCTGTGCGCCTCGACGAACGATGGAAAAACGGGGATGGCGGAATTAGATCGTGCAATTCCGCAGCGCACTCACCAAAGTGTATCCGATAAAAAACCGATAAACTTGCCACTCTGCGACGATGGGCGAGGCTCTGGAGTTTTTTGCCTACTAGCTCATCGTCGTTTATTAGCCTCTTGGCACGCCTCTCTATCGCCTCAAGCGCCTCCAGCTGGTACTTGGCTGATCCATCCCAGAGGTGAGAACAGTATTCAATGCACGAACGGACTTGTGCTTGATAGAGATTGAGCAACTGTCCCGGACTGAAATACTGTCTCACCTTCGCCAGAATACCAAGCTTTTTTGAGGCTACTTGGGCTTTTGATTCGATGTATGAACCAAAATTAAGAGTAGGCGTTAAGGTGATACCAAGAAGCTCGAGGTGGTCAGTTATCGGTACAGATACACCTTGGAAAGACGGAGTCAGGTTGAAAGGACTCCGTTTAGCGGAAAATAGACACGCCTGGGTCTTAGTCGCATTGAACTTGACCAGATTGGCCTCGCCCCAATCGGAGACTGCCTGTAAGGACAAGTTCAAGCGATCGACCATTGCCTCCCGCAGAGAATGGATTTGTGCCGTACTAGCACGCGCGTTGGATACGTATCTCTCCTCAACAGTGCTATCGTCTGCATACCCATAGATACCGGGTTTCAGCAGATCGTTGATGTGTAGCAGGAATAGTGTTGCGGAGAGAACTGATCCCTGAGGGACCCCGGCGTTTATAGCCAATTGGTCGGACGAGCAGCCGTCGACGACTACTCGAATCGACCGGTCTCTCAGAAAATCTGAGATCCATGCGCAGAAACCAGCAGGCAGACCGTACGATGGAAGCTTGCCAATAAGGCTATCATGCCAGACCTTGTCGAAGGCTTTCGAGATATCAAGGGAGACAGCAAGTGCTTCCCCATGATTCTCTATGGCCTCGCTCCAGATATAGGTAGCACACGCTAGAAGATCCCCAGTGGACCGATTTCGGCGAAATCCGTATTGGCGGTCACTGAGTAGATCGTTCGCTTCTAGGTGTGCCATAAGCCTGCTGTTCAGTACACGTTCCATAGTCTTGCAGAGTATGGACGTGACTGAAATTGGCCTATAATTGGAGGGGTCGGCACGACTGCCTTTTTTGGGCACAGGCTGCACATTAGCAAGTTTCCATGATTTCGGTACTTTTCCAGTCGTCATCGAAAGGCGAAAGAGGCGTGTCAGAACAGGAGCGAGCTCAGGCGCACAGGTTTTTAGTACTATGGCTGGAATACCATCAGGGCCACTAGCTTTATTCACATCAAGATTCCGCAGCGTTTTAAGAACCTCTGTCTGACGGATGCGAATTTCCGGCATATTCGCCTCGCAACCAGGTAGACTGGGAGGTTTGGCGCTTGCAGGATCCAGACGCGAATTTTCTGCGAACAGAGTAGCAAATAGGTTCGCTTTCTCTGCGGCAGTGTGAGCTAGCGTCCCATCCGGTTTCAGCAGTGGAGGAAGTGAGGGGCGGCAGAAATTCGATTCAACCGACTTTGCCAGGGACCAAAACGCTTTACTACCGTAGGGGTAAGAAGCCAGTTTGTTCCCTATACGGCTAACGTGGTCAAATCGAGCTTTCCGTAGAGCTTTCTTGCAGGACTTGGCGGCCCGGTTAAAGGCTTTCTTCTTCTCTGATACGTCCTTGGCCTTGCGGTGTCGAGCATCAGTCCAAGCCAGATATGCCTCATGCTTAAGCGCTTCAGCGCGTTTGCACTCGGCTCTGAACCAGGGCTGAGCTTTACTGGACGTGGCTACATCGGAGAATGGAATATAGTACTCCAGTCCCTGCCGCAGCACATCTGTCACAGCATCCGCACAGGTCGAAGGGTCTTCGGAAGAAAAGCAAACAGACCGCCAGGGATAAGACGCAAAGAAGGAACGCATCTCGTCCCAATCTGCTGACTTGTATCGCCACACGCGCCGAGAGCCCCTGGGACTGGGATCGGGCGGCGAGTAGACAGATACAGATTTCACCAGACAGTGATCGGAGCTGCCAAGCGGCGAAGAAATCGCCACCGAGTAACGGTCCGGATCTGTTGTCAGCAGAAGGTCCAAGCAATTGGCTGTATGGCTCTCAACATCAGGAACCCGCGTCGCTCCTTGAACCAGCTGGGTGAGATTTAACGCTATAGCGAGCTTACGCGTCTCTCTCCCAGCGAGATCAGTGCTCTGGTACGGGAATAGCCACTCCTGGTGGTGGGCATTGAAATCCCCCAGTAGCACTAGCTGAGCGGAAGGGTATTTGTGTTGAGCAGCATCCGCCGCCTCACTTAGGTACTCTGTGAGCCTGGTCGTCTCCTGGTCTCCGCTGTGCGCTCGGTAGACACAAGCATAGACAAGCTTCTCTAGGCCTGTGTCCACCAGCATCCAAAGTACAGAAAAATGGGGGTCTTCAAGAAAACGGAGACGCCGACAGCAGATGTCGTCTCGGACGTACGCGCACACACCTGATCGAGCTTTAAAATTTTGCTCCAGTGTGTAGCCGGGGTAAGTCAGGTACGCCAGATCAGACGGACACCTTATCTGCGTCTCTGTGAGGAACAAGATACAAGGATTGCTAGTCTCTAGGTGGAAGTGGACTGAAGCGAGGTTGGAGTGTAGACCTCTGATGTTAGTAAGGTCTACTTTCAGCGAGAGGGAGTGCTGCCGCTGTACAACTGTGTTCCTGTATCTTGCTTTTTTCATCATTTGTTTGGAGAGTGAAGTAGGTGTGAAGACGGCAGTGAATCGAGGCGCTTTACAACTGGACCTGAGACACACACTTAGAAGCCGCAACGACGGGGACTAATCTGGAGACTGCGGGGACGCCCGAGCCCCCCCAAGTTGTCCATAGGGCCCTCTCATCCGGTCGCCAACCGGCACTATGGCGCAACTTGGGATTTTTCGCTGGTTGGCGGGGCAGCCTTTCACATGTGGCTAGCACGCTACTTGGGCCCCCTACTGACCAGCGGTCGGCCAGCGGTGCACCGTGCCTCGGATCCCGCTACCCTCCATGACTAGCCACCGGAAGCAGCAACGACAGTGTGCGTCAGATCGTCCTGTTTGTAAAAGCGCAACTGATTCGACCCGTCTTCACTAAGGCTACATCAGCTTCTTCGTGTCGGAACACGGACGCTTGGCGACACGTCTTCAGCTGATGGGTGGTCATTATAGCCGCGACAAATGTCTCCCACCATGTCACCTGTTTAGCACCACCCAGGGGCCACGTGTAGGGATTCAGAGTTCTGGGTATACTCCTACGGACGGAGGTGACTCGGCCCCCAAAATGACGTGGCGGTATTGCCATGACGCGACCTTGAAATTTTACTCTCAACGCAACTCAAAATAAGTATTATATGAGGTACAATTAAATAATTTAAGAATATTTAGGTGTGTGATAATAAATGGAATAAGTGAATGCTAATACACTAACACACCCTATATTACTTGCTCTGTGTAACACACAAGTGTCGTGAGGATTTTTCGTTCGACGACGACGATGCTCGCCTAGCCCAACCAGCGTACCGCACGATAAGGATAAAGGAACTTCGTTCCAAAAAGAAAACAGTATAAACCCGAAAGCGAAACAGTGGGTTAGATTAGGTAGGGTTTTTTTTAATGACCGAGCGGAGCCAGCGCAGCTTCTCGACAAGTTGCTGGAACCAACAGACGACATCCATTTATAAAATATATGAACTGAAAACATAAACAGTAGGATAAGTTACGAAACGGATGATGATTTTCCAGCCCCAATCGTAAAAATCCAATAGAACATCTAGAAAACTTCAATGGATTTACCATTGAAGTTCTTAGAGCATTAATGATTAGACATCGGATTATATGCACTAACAAAATGCCAAAATATGCATGCAAATATGCACTAAAAAAGGCCGAAATATGCACTAAAAACGACTGATATGCCTAAAATATGCACAATACAAAATCAAAAAACCTTTATTATTTTTATATATTTTAATCAAAGATTGTACAAAAACAGTGAAATTTTCTTGAAATTAAGTATAGTTTTTGTGCCAATATACAATTAAGCATTTTTACCAAATTTTCGAGCGCAAATTTGTGACGTTTGTCACCCGCGAGCCCAGTGTTGCCACCTTAGACCTTTCCGGGCTAAATCTAGCCCTTTTTTGAAAATCAACCCGTTTTTTAAGTTTTTAGCCCCAAAAGGGTAATCAAGCCCTATTTTGAATGGCTCAAAATTTACTTAAAATGGAGCCCATTTTGTAATTTTTTGCCATTTTACCATGCCAAAATAGGGTTTGTTTACTCGCTGAGCGTTCTGATTGGCTAATAAAGGTTAGTCAACTCCCGAACTACTTATCGAAATATGCACGATTGGGGAAAAAGGCTAAAATATGCACTAACGCCGTAATTAGAGAGTTTTATGCATTTGCATATGCAAATATGCAAATGCATATAATCCGATGTCTATTAATGATGCTCTATGATAAAATTTCTCGGAAACTACTGGTTTCCGTTACCCGCCATCACAGGGGGAGTCCCCCTTAACCTCAAGTCAACTGTATTTCTTATCGTTACCTACCTGAGTAGGTACATAGTATAAAACAAAGTAGCTTTCTCTGTCCCTATGTCCCTTTGTATGCTTAAATCTTTAAAACTACGCAACGGATTTTGATGCGGTTTTTTTTAAGCTATTGCATAGCTTCTATCGCGGTCCTTGAGCGCGGGGACCGAATCGAGAAATTCCGTAACGAAAAAACCTCACGCTCCCCAACCCCACTCCGACGGGCACGGAGGTGTGGCTTGAAGGCATGCTATGCAATAGCTTTACCGCGGCAGTCCCCGAGTGCCACACCACTGCCACACGTCTTTTTTTTAATAGATAGAGTGATTCAAGAGGAAGGTTTTAGTATATAATTTATTAGGTTTTAGACAAAGCGGGCGAAGCCGCGGGCGGTAAGCTAGTAATATATAAAAAAAGTAATATTTATTCGCATGTTGCCTATTAAAGTAGGGAGCGTCATCTCATATGGTAGAAAATTAAAAAAGCTTATAAAAAAGTGTTCAGCTATAATAGGCGTAGTGGAGAAAAAAGTACGCTCTGCGAATAAAAACTCCGCTGCGAATTTACCGCGAATTCAACGCACATTATAAAAAGAGCGTTCTGGCGGTACACGCGACTAAATTATTCATCTGTAATCACGATTGCTTCTGCTTGTGATTGCACACGTGGCTTTAATTACCTAATTTTTAGGCTTTAGCCCTTTCTAAGAGCTTTCTAACCCTTTTCAGAGCGCCGCGCCGACTTGACCTTTTTAGTAAATCAAGGTGGCAGCACTGCTGTCAGATCTGACATCTGTGACGGACATTTATGGTCACACTGAGTGACTGAATCTAATTTAATTTTTAAATTCTTTTGGCTATTGTATGTCGGTAGTACCTATCTGCTATCACAAAATAATATAAATAATTGAGAGAACTGTAAATTAGTAATATCACCAATAATTACGGTGCGCTTACGCCAAAAGCTTACGCTTACGAGCTAATATCGATACAGTTTCTTGTAGTATAATGTAGTAAAATTGCATTGAGTACGGAATATCGTTATTCACTTGTGAATTTAAAACGGGTTGCAGAACTTATAACATTGTTTATTACGAAATATTAAAAAGAAAAGCAAAATGTATCATTGTGGTATGAGAAAAGTGGAAGAGAGGCATGTTGCTAATCAAGTTGAAATTATGATTTGGAGTCATCGGCTTGATTTACTGGCTCTCAGCAATAACAAAGGTGAATAAATCTTTATAATTTATTGCATTTTCTTTATTTTTCATTATAAATTTATGTTTTGTTAACACTAAGTGATTCATATAAATTTTGTATTTAAATCCCAAGTTGATGAGTTAGAAATGTGTTTAATTCATATAAATGAACTATTGTATGATTATAGGAGAAGTACAAGTTCACAGACTTCATTGGCAAAAAGTTTGGTGTTTACCTCCACCATCGGAAGAAGTTCTTGTGGATTCAATGGCTTGGAGACCAGATGGTAAAGTATGTATTAGATTATATTTCAAGTATTATGCTTAAGCAGTTATTATAAATTCAGAAATCAGAAGTGACTTAAGAAATAAGTAGATGTGATCACACTGTCCAAAATTATTTAGATACTACTTACTAGGTACATCAGATAATGGACCCCTGGATTTTTTAGAACCATCAGAATTCTGAAATTATCTATAAATTGATTCAAGATTGTATGATATAGCATATCTGGTAAATCATATCACAATAATTAAAAGTCAATACTTTATTCTCCCACCTCTTGCTGAAAAAAAATATGCTTGCAACATGTTGGTTCAGTTTTAAGTATCTACATATATGCAATTACATTACAAGCCTCCTCGATGGGATTCTTATTTGACTTCTAAATGATTCAACCAGTAAGAAACCATCCTTTCTTCTGAATTTAAGATGCTAGCTCGCTGAATGTGATAACCAATAACTATTGACTGAATTCAGTAAGAATTGAATTTAGATGACTAAGTTCAGTGAAGCACTTTACTAGAATATTTACTATATTTTTTCAGGCTATAGCAATTGGTTACAATAATGGAAGTGTTTATATTGTGGATATAGAGGATAGAGCAATTATTGATAAATATGACTTTGTTCAAGAAGTTGTAGAAGAGTCAGAGTATAAAAACTATGGCATTCCCTGTATTCGGTGGGCTGTTAAAGCTGGTACTTTGGAAAGTGCAACAGAATATAATTTATATGTAAATATAATTTCCAAATTTTTATGAACTTCATTTTCTTATTGTGCTCTTTATAATTTAATATCTTAATAATTTACAGGATGATTGCTCTATATTCTTACAAACGCCACCAGCAACTATAGGTTTTCCATATAAAAGTGGAAATACTGATGAAAAAGAAAAAGGTTGTGGAGATCATTTAGATCAATTTAACCAGCTCAATTTGTTGATGATTGCATATGGTACTGGAAATATCTTTATGAGTGTGTTTGGTAGATATCCCTATAGAAGTGTTCATATGTCTCAATTTACTAAAGATGAATATGGAGATTATGAAATTCTAGACATACAAATGTCAGATGATTTTAGTGTGATGCAGGTGCTGTATGTTGAAAGAAACACAAACAGAATAATTGTCTCTGTTACAAATACAAGTGTTTTATCTGCTTACTCTGAAGAACTTTCTATTGTGGCCAATAAACATGTACATATAGTACAAATGATTTCACATCTTGATAAAACTATGAAGGCCATTAATGAAGCATGGGAACATATTTTATTAGAAATGGATACAAAAATGGCATATTATGCATCAACTGTGCCAGAGGGTGGTGTTTCTGCAGATTTATTGGAGCTACTGATGTTAGGTATACTGTTGTAGCATTTCTATATTTTTCATTTATTCTTTCTTTATTCCTTAAATTTATTTGTATGTTGTTATTCATGATTTTTCATTAACATTATAGTTAAACAAGTGTGATAGAGAATATATTGTATTTCAATGCCTCTGTTTTAACAATTCAATTTTGCTTACAGGTGTACCTTCCGATGAATTGGAAGTGTTTTTGTTAAGAGAGCTTACGGCAAAAGGTCTGAAGAAATTTGGTAGCTCAGTTGAATTAAGTTATTCAACTATACAAAAATTGGTTTTGAAACAGTTGAATATTGTTGGGCAAAATCTTGTATATCACTTGTCTGAACTGAGAGGCCTTGCTAAAATACCAGATCGATATAAGGTATTCATCAACTTCATTGATTACAGACGTAGCAGATTTCACCCACACTTTTCACTATACAATTTGAAATAGAATTTAGAATGGGTGGTATTCATCAACTTCATTGATTACAGACGTACCAGATTTCACCCACACTTTTCACTATACAATTTGCAATAGAATTTAGAATGGGTATGCATAATAAAGTTTGTAATTGTTCTTATTTAATTTTATTTTTCAGGTATTAGGTCTTGATGAAGCTAAGGTGACATCTGCAATAAGAGCTAGCTTTGCATTTTTAAACAAATGTCTAGAATTGCAACAAGTGATAGATGTGTCAATGCGAAATTATAAAGCTTTCTTCCGTTGGTTATTTGTGGCAATAGTTCGATTATTGGATGAGCACACACCTAGTGAAATAGTAAAAATAACTCAGCAGGAGTTAACACATATTGCTGATTTCTTATACAACTTTGACAATGTACAAGTGGAAAATGAAGAGGAAACTGAAGAAAAGCCTATGAAATTTAATTTAGAAAGATTGGGTCAATATTTACAAGATAACGAATTAACAATTTTACCAGATGATGAGGACAACCCTTGGCATAAAATTCTTAAAGAAAATTCATGCCTTTTGAAAGACGATGATACAATTTATTTAACATCTGAATTTAAGAAATTTTCACTGGTACAACAACAGAAACACTTAAACCGTGAAGTTGAGGAGGTTTTTGATATTCATCATAAAGATATAGCAAAGAACTTTTCTGTTTTGTATAATATAAAATGCTATGATGGTGACGAAGATTTGAATGTAAATGAAAATGTAAGAATTTCTCAAATATTTGATCCCAAGCAGCAAAGATTCATGATGGCCATAGTCAATACAAAAATACCACAGCAGGGACTTTATTTTATGTCCGTAAGTGTCAAGGAAAGGTTATGCTCAGCTACAACATGTGAATATTTCTTTTCCCCAAGTTTACTTAAGGACAACAAACCTACATCAGATGAAAATTTAGAAATATTAGACATACAATTCTATTCACCTGAATATCTGTCTTTACTATTGAAGCATCCATACATGGAAGACAGCACTATATTTGTACAACTGCCTCTAAAAATTGCTTTAGAGAATTCACAGGAGTTTAATATGAAATGTAGGAATATCATTTTCAATGAAGACATGGAAAAAATAGATCTTTCTCCATTATTAGATCCCAGTGTATTTAAAGTTTTAGAAAAATTGAATGGTACTAAAATAGCAGTGTCAGGTGCACGAAAGGTTGCAGTTGTGCTTTCGAATATACAAAGGAGAGTAAGAGTTTTTGAAATGGAAATAAATGGTGAGGATGAAGATGATGATACATTGGACACAACTCCACAATCAAATTTAACGAATAACAGTGAAACTATTGCAAGTACTAGTAATGCGACTGCAGGAAATATCACATTTTAATGTAAATAAAAAGAGAATACACCAAAAAAAGAAATATATTTTATCTTAGTAAATTATTCACAATATCTACATGTTAATGTTTTATACCTACTATTGTTCAATAACAAGAATGAAATTAAAAAAATAATTCACAGAAATTACACTATATAATACAAAGCTATTTATTGTATCAATACAACAATATTGGTTGCTAAAAATTACTGAGACCTACATAAGAATGTACACTTTTCACCTTATGGCATATTTATATCATGACTAATACAAAATAAAAATTTATTTTATTAATTAAGTGATATACTTAAATAATGATATTATATTCTTTAATCCATCAGGCCCCGGAATCACAGACACAATAGAAAATCTATTGTGTCGCGGTCGGATCTGGCCGCTCGGTGGTTGAGAGGTTAAGTATATCACTTAAGTTTCATCAAATGTACTATAGCCTACAATGTATTAATAAATTATATCAAGCTAGCCTGTGGAGATTTTATTTGTATGTTTTCAAACACAGAATTAAAATCAGTGTCCAGGCCTTGATTGTCTATACCATATATCAAATGCTCTGAAGATGGGTTGCTACTAGGGCCAGGTACAGGTTCTGTTATAGAAGTTGTTGTGCGGTTGTATATTTCATCACCTTCCTCATCTTCATCATCAACTGAAAAGAAAACATTATAAATATTAAATATATAAATATTTCAGGACATTTTTCACACACAACACAATCTGATCCCGTACTAAGCTTTTGCTGTTATGGAAATCAAATGGCTGATAAACATACATATTTAACCTTAAATAAATACCTATATAGATAATTAACACCCAGACACAGAGCAAACATGTTCATTACTAAAATATTTGCCCTGGGTGGGAATCAAACCCACCACCTCTGGCTTGGAAGGCAGGGTCACTACCAACCAAGCCAACAGACATTATAATTTGAATAATTATTAATATTAAGTATCTTAATCTTTGTTGGAATGTATGGACATATCATAATTATAACAAAGTATTACCTGGAACAACAGTTCTCCCGTCATACTTTTTCCACTGTTTCCTAAGCCTGAAGTAAATCACAGCACAAGCGATGATCACAAGGATAGACAGAACAATGGCAACCAGCTTCACAGCATCTGCTGCAGTGAATGCTGATCCCTTCACTATCATCTCCACTTCACCAACAGCTATCCCTGATCCATCAAGGTTCTTTGAAACACATTTGTAATAGCCAGATTCTGTTGGGGATACATTCTAAAAGAGAGGAATAGAAAGTCATTCATATTAAAAAAAAAAGATGTGGATATCGCCTGAATATTGTAGCAACAAAAATATTGGTTACTAAAATATTTTTATTCCATATAATTTAAATTATATTGAAAATAATCAGTATATGTATTGTTTTATTAAAACTGTGCTATTTTAATTTTAAAGTACATATACATAATATGTTCAAAGAAACTTCTGGTATACATTCTGGCCTTATATAATATTAATTACAATTAGAAAATTATAGTTCAAAATTAAAATATCATTGGAATAATAAGCTTACATCAATATGGAGTCTTCCAGATAAAACTTCATACTTGTATTTCCTTTCATCATACAAGTTTCCTGGACCAATAACTTTGTTTTTGTCAAAAAGCCAAAACATGAAATTGTGATTAAAGTCATTACTGATACAGTTCAAAACGGCAGTTGATCCCATAGGCACTTCCTTCACTATTGTTGATTTTACGTCGGGTATATTACTCATTATTGATTGCATTATATAAAGATAAGTCACTTATGGGGGTTATGTTATATCACTGTACAACCAAAATTTTGTCATTACTGTGCAAACACATCACTGATGTCAATGGATGAGTGCCAAGTTTAAATTTATCTCAAAGTCACATGGTCATTTATAATAAAATGCATTTTATCTTATAACTAGACAAATATTCAATATCTACTTCTGCTCGAATTTTTTATTAGGTGCATAAAAACTTCCACACACAAAACTGGCAGTAACATCCAAATTGGAGTCATAACAACATAAATTGGGAGGTTTACTTTAGTGTATTCTAGTTTAATACAAATTATAATTTGAGCTGCCATTTTCAGTCCTATAGCAGCAATATACCATACATTTTTGTTTATAGTCCCGCGAAACCTTTCTAGTCCGTTTCTGCAGTGGGAAACCATGTGGAATATAACATATATCAATAGAATGCTATCATACACCCACATAGGAATAAAAACAATGAACCAATTCCAGTGTGTTCTTGATTCGAGACGTAGACAAAGTAGTATAAGAAATACTAAAAATATGAACCATGTAAATAGCGCTCTATGAAGAATAGCCATGATCAGTGCTTACTGTTGATACCTCAAAATCTCAATGTTCATGAATAGTATCACGAATTTTGCTATGGCTTCCAGAGCATATTTTTTGGATTTCAAAACATGGGCTCAACATTTAAAATCAAGGGTATTCGAATAAGCTTTGCGATAAAGTAAATGTTTTTAATGTAAACAAAATATATTTTTGTTCCTTTGACGACGTCAAAATACAAACGTCAGACCGCAGACGTCTAAAATATCATTGACAGTCACTGTCATATATACATAGTAGTCTTTGGTCACTGTCATCAGCAAGAAGCTTATATCTAAGGGCGTATTCAGAAAGAAAGCTTGAAACTTATAAGCGCTTATAAGCGCTTATCGGCGCTTGTCAGCGCTGTCAACCCGCGCAGGAAAATATATGAACATGACAAGCGCCGATAAGCGCTTATAAGTTTCAAGCTTTCTTTCTGAATACGCCCTAATACACTGGAGATTTCAGTATGAACCTCAAATAGTATGAACATCAAGAAGCTTATATCTAATACACTGGAGATTGCACTATGACCATTAA
>CAJQZM010038253.1:0-12280 GCA_907164665.1 Colias nastes | reverse complement strand
ATAAGGGCGGTGGAATCATCAGGTAATGTACGGTTCGTAAGGACCAACTCAATGGTTACTATCCGGATCGAAGGTACCACTCAATGGTCGCGCCAATATAAAAAATATACGTAAATATTTTCTCGATATTAAGTGGACTGTATTTAGATCAACGTGGTGTAAGCAAAGAGGGGAAAGACAGGAACACACGGCACATACCTCGTCGGAGGGAGTAGCGTCCAGAACATACGCCGCGCCACGCGGTCAGGGTCCTCCAGCTCGCGCCGGGTACGAACGGGTCCAGTCCAAACACTCCACGCGAACACACACGCGGCGGTGAGCGCGACCAAGGACCGGGGCACAGGATACCCCGGGGTTACAAAAGCACAATGCCTGATGATCTAGAGAGCCTCGTGGAAGCTCTCCGGCGGTGAGTCCCGATCCTCGCGAAAGATCGGAGAGAACTCGACTGTCGTATGACAATCGTGATTCGTGACATAGGTACGTCACGTGACTAGCGCTAAATAGCGCGCGGTGATTGGTTGTGCTCGTATGTAGGGAAGGATGAAGGAGTACACCACAAATAATAAACGTTTAATTTCTACATTTACTATTTTAATTATATTGGCGTTACCACTTCTTATTGGTAAAGTTTGATTAATTTTCACGATAGAACCAGTCATCTATTAAGAGAGTGATATTTCATTAATTAATTCTGTATAATTTATAACAGTTACAAAACTATAGCTTTGGACAAACTTAAACAGTTAAATTTGGAACAAAGGCATTTATGGCAGGCAGAGAAAGCATAGAACGACGAAGTCGGTCATTGACATAAAATTATTGCTACTATAAATGTGTTTGATACGTTTCAGTATTACTGAATCCATTTCTATCGTATATTGAGAACTGAAATTCATATTTATGATAAACCTATCTTAGAATTTAATTAATACACTAATCCTACCAAATGTTTACAAACTACAATGAAATACATAGTTATATCTGGTCACAAGCATGCGACGTATTTGTCAACGCGACGTAACTACGGCCACCAAGCATCGCCTCATGCATTTTGTAATTCCTTGAACACAATTGCAGTGTTGCATTTTTGTTTCGTGATAAGTATATAGTTTAAGTTTCATGCTGGATGTAGAAAGCACGTACTAAAGAAGATTTGAATTAATTTTTATTTTTTTTGCCATTTTACAAAAGTCCTCCGGTCCGTCGGAATTTGAGAACCTACACACTATTATGTCGAGTCTTAGAGAGTTATGAAAAGGAATAAACCACATCCCTTCTTCATCATTAGGAGGCGTAACAATGAAAAAATACGCATGTTCTTGCGAACACGACACGCAACCTAATCTCCAATTTAGTTAGAATTGAAGTTACGACCAACCATTTATAGCGCTTATATCTAGGTTATATTCTGATATTGCTTCAGTCTAGATAGCCAATCGTAAGTCAGCGTTATCACTTTGAATTAGACACTATTCCGTTTTGATTTCGAAATTCGAGAATGCTATATATAAAGTATATAATGCTACGTTCTAGACTGTTAGTGGATTTATATCGTGGAATTTACGGATTTGGTTAGTGCATTTGATTGCGCTTTTAGACTGAGTAAGATGCTCAGATTGTTTGATACGTTCATATTAAATTTAGAGACGTGATTTTAAGATATTGCTTGAATTATATATTGTTGTTAGAACGATTTATGTTGTAGTTAAACAGTTAAATGAGGTGTTTTGATGATAATATTAAATTAAAACAAATAATGACAGGCTTTTGTTTTTATAATAGCATTACGAAGCGAACCAGCTGAATAAAAAAAAATGTTTTAAAGGAAATAAAAATGTATAACGGCTGTTTCATTTTAAATTACTGTATCGGACCTCTATGCTACGTGTACAAAATTTCAAATAAATACCAGATTTTGAAGTAAGTATATCAAATAACGTATTTTTTTTTGTTTTTTTAAATAATTTTTATTACATTTCACTTTAAAACACCATAATCTCAAATCATGTTCACATTCGTATCGTAGTGTATCGTATATTAATTATTAATATCTCAATTGAATTATTGACACAAAATCAAAAAGGAACAACCAAAAAGCTGACTGGCCATTTGTTTATTTTAACACATAAACAAATACAATATTCATTACCTTTAGAAATTAAAGACTAACAGATTTTAAACGCGATTTATTAATTATACTATTAACCCGACGTTTCTTTACAACTAGCGTTGTCACGGAAACTAAGATGTGGAATAATTACCTCCATGTCTTCAACATCAGCGCGCCATATGTCAAGCAGAACCCCACCTCCCGCAGCCAGACCCTCGCGGTGCAGGTGAACACCGTTGGTCTGCCATACATCACCAGGGTGGTGCAGTAGATGAGCAGCGCGCCCAGCACGATCACGCGCAGGAGGGCGGGGCTGGCTGCGCGGACTACCTGTATAAGTGGTCTGGTTAACTACTGTTTTCGCCTTAATGTAAAGAAAATTGCTTAGGGATTCATCTTTTTTACGTCATCGTAGGCAAATGTACTGGTGTTTCGTAAATAAGTTGTAATTTTTTTGTTATGTTATAATGAGCAAAGAAGCTACAGGGTCGCATGGTGGTAAGCTATCGCCACCCATGAACGTTTGCAGAGGCGTAAAGGTTTGCAGACTTTACGCTTTTACACTCTTTTACAATTGCCGTCTGTCAAAACTATGGAATAAGAAAAGGATTGAAGATATTTAAAAAGTAGTTAAAAACTGTTACAACATTGTAATAATAATAATCACCTATGCTTACGTAGGAAAACTACTTCGCTGATTGTGAAAATGAGTTACACAATAGCAAAATCTGCATTTTGTCTTTGTGTTAATAGGTGGACGAAAAAATGCAAAGAAGTATTTTAAATATGAAATTTACACGTAGATATAACGAACTCGGAACGAGAAAATTATCACGATGCAAAAATGAGGAAGGCGTAAAATTGTATTTTCCAATTCAAAATTTTAAATGAAAATTTGAATTTTGCTGCGGAAATTGGAATGTTTACTTCACGGTGTTTTAGGATAAAGAAATCAAAGTTAGTTAGACTTTAAAATTCGATTTAACTCTCTGAGAAAGATTTGACCAAATTGCTTTCAATTTAATGTTTTGCAGTTGTTTCAATGCTGATATTGGTTAAATTTCCTTGAAATATTATAAAACAAAAGACTAAATACAATGATTATATTTAATTTGAAACTGGGTGGAAGACTTACAATTGCGAAAAGAAATTCAACATTTTTGGAGGCATTTTCCTGAATTAAAAAAAACGGAAAACTTAGCTTTGGAGTATATTAGGATTTTCTTAATATTTTCTGCTCGTTTTTGCCATGTTACATGGCACATATATTATTTTTGTTATGTTAAAACGGGGACATATCACAAATGTCTTCTATAAGATAACATGTTGCTGTAATCTACCACTGCAGCTGGCTATGAATTAACTTAATCATAATATAATCCAATTAAACAAAGAAAACCCTCACCCTAACATGTCCATATTTAATCGTGAAGTACACAATAAAAGGCAGGCAGGATATCACGAGGCAGGCAAGCGCGAATATCGTGGTCCGGACCACCCAGTTAAGGGCCGCTACACAGGGGGAGCCGTCGATGCAAGCCTCGCAACCCTCCGCACAAGGGAGGCATTGGAAGGCTGATCTCTTGGAGTATAGGCTGTGGTGTTGCTGTAAGGGAAGGTGAGGTTAGAAGCTGTATATACAACGAATGGTATGTTGTATAACTATACTATTTATATAAGTAATAATATATGGAAATAATTTGATTTATGCGGGATAAGATTAGGTACTAGAAATTAAACTAAAAATCTCTGGGGGAGCCGTAGATCACTGCACTCACTCGAAAGCTGATCTCTTATAGATTTGTGTAGTTTATCTTAACACTAAACATAGTAATGTTCATGTATACAGAGGGAATTGTAATTATTTGTTACCTAATATTTCACTGAAAATTACTTAAGCAATTTGTAAAAATCTTTAACCATTAGATAGCTACTGTAGCTACATCATTAATAGAGCTGCCATGAACCTAAAATAAAATTAAAATAATATCTATATATTTTAAATCTTATTATATTATCCACAGTTTTATCAGGAATTTTTTAATTTTTTTCGAAAAATGGAAAAGAGTATTCATGTTTTTTTTCAATCAAAATATTTCTATTTGTAGAACTACATGTAACATTTTCTCAGTAAAAATGTCAAACAACGCGCTAACTAGGTTTTAAAAGATACGAGATTAGATTTTCTTTCACATATATTTTCCGAAGTTTGTTTCTCAACCCTACCAAAGCTAACAAACCAATCACAAGAGAATTTAACCTTTGACTTGGTTGAGAATATAAAATGTGCTTCGTGATTTTAACGTGAAAAGTAAATAACATTTACGCTTAACGTCCACAGAGTAAAACCGAATTTTAATAGAATTTCCACGAAAATTCGCTGCTACGCGAAAATAAACTGAAAATTAAAAATCTAGCTAAAAAATAAGTGGCCAGTTAATATAAGTATCATTTAAAAATAAGGCCATTATATCCCCAAGCTTGTAACCGCTTGGCGCTACGCCAAACACTTTCAATTCAACTGAGTTATCGACGTAGCTACCTACTACGGTTTCGTAACTCGTAGCACGTGCTACGTCCGATTTGCTACGGATATTGTCGTTGGAATGCCAAAGCGAAATACAAATTTTGAATTATATTTTGTACTAGCCGCGCCCCGCGGTTTTATCCGCGTGGCTTCGTTCCTGTTGGTGTTAGCGTGATGATATGTAGAATGTAGAACTATTGCAGTTGGGTTTCACATGACAATATCTAGTCTTAATTCTAGGTGATTAACCTACATAAAAAAAAATTGGTTGTTTGTAAAGTAGGTTTACGATCGAGATGTTTACGTGATAACGTCTT
This sequence comes from Colias nastes, assembly GCA_907164665.1. Taxonomy (NCBI): domain Eukaryota; kingdom Metazoa; phylum Arthropoda; class Insecta; order Lepidoptera; family Pieridae; genus Colias; species Colias nastes. The sequence continues at coordinate 7,323 of CAJQZM010038253.1, read as the reverse complement.
ATTGGTGGCAGCGCTCGAGATGAGACGGGAGATCGGTCCGTCTCTCTCTCGTTATACCTGCGATCGCGCTCGTGAGGTTTTGGTGTGACACAAGTTTCTGAACATGTTACCCGACTAAAACGATTTTAAAAACGTTATCACGTCAAAATACTACAAAAAATTGATAAACATCCAAACGAGTTTATTACACTCATACCCACAAAATTCATCGCAATTGTCAAACATAAAACTCCATTTTCAGTAATCTTATGAATCTTTATTAAGTGCATCGTCCAGAAGTGAAAGAAATTCTTATCCGTCGAATCACTAAGGCCCTTCTCCCATTACGATACGCACAGGCGATTCAAGTATCCTGCAAGTCTCGGAGACTAGTCGCCGCGGAGTATCTCACATACATTTGTATGTAGGCTCGCACACTACGCTACGTCCGCGACAAGTATTGCACGACTCACCATGTTGGTCGCTTGTGCGTCGCGTCTCGCGCGTATCTCTTCGGTAGAAAGATAAAAATTTCTTATCATCATGTTGTAGTTCTCGTGCGGCTATAAAAACTCTACAATTTATGTTTCTTTCAATATATGGATGAATCCAGTACTTCCTACTCTTACGTCGTCACTGGAATCGCACGACATAGCTTCCGTCCACAAAAACGAGGCACAATACCTAATGATGAATTTAGTCATTTTTCAGTCGCTTAATATGCGAGCATCGGGTAGCGAGCAAATATCTAACTAGTATTCTACTCGAGTATCGTATTCTAGAAGTATCGTAATGGGAGAAGGGCCTAACAATTCACAGCAAACTCAAATATATGAATATATTTCCTTCGTCTGCTAACAAGGTTCACTGAAAGAAATCTCCAATATTTAACATTTGACTCATTTATTTCAAGACGTGACTACTTCATTCCAACGACATGGTGTCTCAGTCTAGACTTCAGTCAGTCTATATTTGTTTTAGCGCTATCTAATGCATATAATAGGAGTTCTTTGAACTATGATATCCTTATAAAATAGAATATTTTCTTTGTGAAAATTGTTACTTCCACTTGGTTGAGTCGTTAGATTTTGAAAAGTGTCTGCAAATATCTACATAACAAAAATAATAAGGGGTAATCTTGAAAAATATAAAAAAGTCGCCTGTTCCAAGAACAAGCGATGTTCAGTTTTACTCAGTGCGGTTTACATTAAACATTAAAATTAGGTTGTTTTTCGTTATTGTAAATGCCAATTACGATTAATATAATTAAACAAAACTGTACTTTAGAGTATAGAACTATTACTCATATTTAATAATACCTAGAATACATACGCTTAGGTCATATTTATAGAATTAACCGCCGTCCACAACGGTTCCCCTGGGCCTTATTTCATTATACACGTTAATATGTAGAAAATAAAGAGTATATTATGCTTTCAAGAAATATATTTCAAGATTTGAATGTATATTTCAAACAAACCTTTTCGGGAATACTTACTTTTTTAAGTCTAAAATAAAATAACAAATAAAACATATCTTAAATTAAACCAAAAATCATTATTATTCATTCAGTCTTAAGTTAAAATACATAGCCTACATATATATCGTATAACGCCATACTATACCTAGTTAATTAATTTATCATGGTAACTTTATATAGAACCCCGTAAAATTTTAATTTGCCAATTCTAATTAGATTTATTCGATACGCAGATAATAAGTTAACTATTCCACGCATTATCTATTCAAGTTAATTTATGCCCAAACCTCGATCGGTATGGGTTTTAGTTACCGATATCGGTATTGATAACGTTATAATTACACCGATTATTCAGTTATTATGTGTTAGTTACGAGCATTATAATTAGATTAACGAGTAATATGTGCTAGTTTCGATATTTAAATGAATTATTAGTATGTTGCCATAATCCATACTAATATTATAAATGCGAAAGTAACTCTGTCTGTCTGTCTGTTACTCAATCACTCCTTAACTACTGAACCAATTTGCATGAAATTTGGTATAGAGATATTTTGATACCCGAGAAAGGACATAGGCTACTTTTTACCCCGGGACATAGGATAGGTTTTATCACGGAAATCCCACGGGAACGGGAACTATGCGGGTTTTTCTTTGTCTGCGCGGGCGAAGCCGCGGGCGGAAAGCTAGTTATCTATATATATAAAAGAAAGTCGTGTTAGTTACTCCACTTATAACTCAAGAAAGGCTGAACCGATTTAGCTGAAAATTGACAGAGAGGTAGTTTAGAGCCAGGAGAAGGACATAGGATACTAAATATGTACCACGGGCGAAGCCGGGGCGGACCACTAGTTAATGATAATTGCGTGGTGTTGATTGTACGAATGAAACGTTTAGGAATTAATGTGTATATAACAGATAAAAAAAAAAAATTGGTTGCCTGTAAAGTCGGTATACGGGCGAAAGTTTTACGTGACAACGACTTTTTATGTCTGTCTCTCTCGCTCTTAGACGGGCTAACCATGCCCGAGTGGAAGGGACGCGTGCCTCTCACTCGCTCTCATTGTGAGCGCATAACGTGAGCGGTGACTCATCGTAACGTTACCGAGCGTTACACTTTTTCATAAGTGACTCCCAGCCGCAACCTAATTTAAGACGTTGTCACGTCAATAATTAAGGATCCATGTAAAACAAACAAACGCATATCGGCCAGGCTTTTTGTTGAAAAGTTGATTATTATTAGTCTTACGGGCTCTCTTCACAATGGGCTTCGTTGGGCAAGTATAGGCAATCACGGTAGTGTAGAGGGCCTTAACGTCTATGATAGACCGTCATTGTAGATGTTTATTTATAATCACCGTAATGGTAGCAAACATCGACGATCATTTGCTGGGCCAACGCTGCCCATTGTGAAGAGGGCCCATTATATATTTGGTCCAGTTTATTTATCACATGTCGCTTCAATTGTTTAGGTCTAACATAAATTTAGTAAATCTAGACTAATGACGTCATTACTCTTGACTTTAGCCTTATAACTCAACTAACCGCTAATTTATGAAGCTCTCGAAAAAGCATTCAGCCGTTCGCAATGTATGAGTATGCTTAGAAAAATCAATAGTATAATGAACACATATTTTTAAAACTATAAAAATTGCGTCAAGCTTGAGATTTTTAATATTAAAAATTCGTCGGTCTGATGAATTTAGAACATAGCAAATCTGTGTCTTTAGAAGAATTATTTTCCTGAATTTAATATGAATGTGTCTACATTTAAAATGTTAAAAAATTAGAACCATAGTAAATCGCTAGATGTACGAGCATGTCTAGAAAAGAAAACCTACAGTCGATAAAGTGCTTAATAAGTACGTACGTAAGCTTTTAGTAAAATATCTTTTATTTTTAATTTTCTTGTGAGTACTCATTTTTCTTAGTAGGTAGGTACTTTTTAATCAGAATTGTAAAAATATGCTGGTATTGAATGAAACTAACAGCTCGTCAAACAAGTTCTCTATAAAATTCGAAATAATCACTTTCTTATGTATTTACCTGTAAATGTTTCTCATACTCCTCCTCAATGACGCTGCCATTATAAAACCTGTTCTCAGCAGTGGTGTTGGGAAAGTAGAAGCCTCGTCGACACACGCAGCGGTAGGAGCCACGGCGGAAACCCAGACCAGGGACGGGAACGCACTGAAAGCATATTTTTAATTAGAGATCGAACTATCTAGGATTTGACATTTTAGTTTTAATAGCTTCTATACTAATATTATAAAGCTGAAGAGTTTGTTTGTTTGTTAAAACGCACTTATCTACGAAACCACTGGTCCGATTTGCAAAATTCTTTCGGTTTATCGAGGAAGACTAGAATAGGCTATATATAATTACGCTAAGACCAACAGGTGCGCCATGCGGGTGAAACCGCGAAGCGCAGCTAGTCTATACTAATATTATAAAGCTGAAGAGTTTGTTTGTTTGTTTGAACGCGCTAATCTTGGCAACTACTGGTCCGATTTGCAAAATTATTTCGGTGTTAGTTAGCTCATTATCGAGGAAGACTATAGGCTATATATCATTACGCTAAGACCAACAGGAGCGGAGCCATGCGGGTGAAACCACGAAGCGCAGCTAGTGCTTTATAACAAGTAAATTATTAAAAAAACAAAATACCCGACTGCACACTAAAAAAAGAGTGATTGAAATGAATCTAATGATACCGCATACATATTTTTTTAAAGGGAAATTTAGAAAAAATATTATTATGTCTTTATCCCGTGGGACTTTTAGGATAAAATGTATCCTATGACACTCCCGTAATCAAGACAAATCTAACGATACCTCATACATCAAAATCCATCAAGCCGTTTAGGCTACAGGTGGTCACAAAGGAAAAGACATACATACATACTTACATACACTCGAAAAACATTACCCTCCTTCTTTGGCAGTCGGGTAAAAACAAATCGATCACGAGGCGGGGTTCGAATCATCGTGATTGAATTTTGAGATATTTCTAGATGTTACACACAGAGCTAATAGGTATACATTTCAATATGAGTTTTAATTAGAAATAAGTAATATTTTTAAATAAGTTTGAACAAAAAGTAACGACATTTATTTGTAAAACGAGGAACCAGAATTCTAGTAGATTTAACAAAACAATAATTTTCAATATGGCGACGAATATCCGATGTCTCGTAATGGGTATAGAGTTTAATATTTTTTGCCATTAAATGTTAAGTGCGCTTTGTTCCAACTCAATTTGTGAATATCCTTTACAAATACATCAATTTCAAAATTCATTTTATTACTTTAAGTGCTTGGCTTTTGTTAAGTTTTCTATTGTCTAAATATTCATTATTTGTGTTAGTTATTTGGCTTTATATGGGTTGTTGATAAAATAATGGTAATGAAAATCTGATCTGCTATTTTTCAAGTAATGGAAAAAATGAAATCACTAGTAGAACTTGACAAAACTGAATTATGAGTGAAATTAAATTAAAGGTTTAGTATATATAGTATAGTAGTAGGTAGTATAGTAGTATAGTAGTAGGTAGTAGTAGGTTAAGGTTAAGTAGTATAGTATAGTAATATCAACTCTTTATTTTTTCTTGATAAGACTTTCTAGATTTGTATAAAGTCGTGTAAGATGACCTATAACCATAACTCAGGAACTGTTGAAAATTTGAAAAACTTATTAAAAAATGTCTACCCGGGCGGAATTGGGCGAGTAGCTTAGCTAAGCATAGTTTAGTATTTAAAGTAGGTAATATTTTGATTAAAAGGTTATTTTACTTCCACAGGAGAGATGGTACGAATGTTATTCTATGTCGATGTACGATGTCTGTCTAGCAAGGTAATATTAAGGTAATTTGAGTCTCTAATTAAATTAAAATGAAAATGAAAACAATTTGTTGGCGTATTGTACGGGCGGACTGCACCTTCCATGTACCTTATAAATCCAATAAATCACCCTAAATGGTCAATCAACGCGATAAATCATTTGAAAACATTTTGAAAATCGTTTGCACAACCCTCACTCCAAACACATGGTCATAAAATCATCATTTTTCGTATCGAATATAAGCGTGCGATTGATGGTCTCCGCTTTATGACGGACGGACAAGAACCCGGTTCCGTTGTACAATATACGCAGATGGCGGGCTATTGGATTGGTATTATGCAATAGCGTAACGCAATATACAAAACAGGAAGTAAAAAATGCATCGGGAATTTTATAACTCAATAGCTGTGCTCCGCGGTTTTACCCGCAGTGCTCCTCTCCTGTTGGTATTAGCGTAATGACTATAGACTTCCTTGATGAAAGTGCTATCTAACAGCGAAAGAATTCTTCAAATCGAACCAGACCAGCGCGTTCAAACAAACTCTTCAGCTTTATAATATTAGTATAGATTTTTACGTCAGCGTATGACGCACACGCAGAACATCCTGTATAGACTGAAGACTACGGTAGAGAAGAGGTTTTATTCTAGCAACATTTCTCTACGACCCTAGCAGAGTTCTTATAAGTCTCGTGTCACTAATGTGTAAGAACTATTATTTATTTTCGGTACACATAGGTACCTACAAAGAGCTGATAGCCAACCTCCAGTAATAGAGCGCCACTATACGAAGAAGTAGTTGTCTTGGACTATTTTTTTACTTCCTACATCTACACATATATTGTATACTCTCCGTGTGCTTGCCAAGCAAAATCAATCAAACAACCAAACACTTAAACACACAAACACAAGATTGTATGCACTGCAGATAAACTGAACAATTAAAAAAAAAAATGAAGCGAAAACACCTATGGAAGCCAATAGCGAATAAAAAATGGCGCTGGCACGCTTCTGCTTATCACCGTCCATTTATAAATTCGGACTGTCTATACGAAACGCTATTCTGTTGCGGTGAAAATTTAAATTTATGACGTCATAAAAAATTTCGTATAAACGACGATACTATGGCTTTATATCCTCTGTAAAGCGGATTATAGTAATGAAAATCCAAGGATTGATATTGTTAGGATTGAAGGCTATTAAAGTTATTAGAATAGCAGGATTAAACAGGGTTTTATTATAAGCATAGGGTACATAAAACAATTCTTTATAATGGACCCTCTTCACAATGGGCAACGCTGGCCCAACTAATGCTCGTCTATGTTTGCCGCCATTACGGCGATTATGAATAAATATCTACGACGGTTGATCATAGACATATTTTAGGCTCTACACTATCGTGATTGCCTCTCCCCGCCCAACGCTGCCCATTGTGAAAAGGGCCCATAAACAATAATTATTATATCTGATCATTTAATAGAATTATTTGGAAACTCATGTTTCATGCTTTTGACACTTTTGCGACAAATTGTTAACATTTTCATATTAATTAAAACTTCAGTATAATATTATGAGTAATGTATGTATTATTGCGAGTTGTAGCTGCATTGCCATTGCCAACGTATAGTTTAAATTCTCTACAGATAAATTATAGAACAATGTCTGCGATGTCAACGAATAATATAATGTGTGTTATTAATTTTAATATATGCCAGTGAAAGTGAAATTGGTGTAGTTATGTTTCAGAACTGTGCGTATAGATGCACATTGCACATACAGACATTTAGATATTAATAAATTAATATTTCGTTACAAGCAAAAACTTCATCTACATAAATTATATTACATAACTAGCGTTCCGCCTGCGGCTTCACCCATCCCTGTGGGATTTCCCGGATAAAACCTCCCTCTATATTTGTGCTAAATTTCATTATAATCGGTTCAGTAGTATTTGCGTGAAAGAGTAACAAACATACACACCTACATACATCCATCCTCACAAACTTTCGCATTTATAATATTAGC
>CAJQZM010038252.1:0-43971 GCA_907164665.1 Colias nastes | reverse complement strand
CCGGTCTCTCAGTGCCAGAAATGAGAAAGGGAGCCTCCTCTTAATTGTTATTTTTTAACATGATTATAAATTTTTATTAAAAAATCATAATTACACGCCGCTCTTTTATAAAAAAAAAACATTGCATTTAAAAAAAGACGTTTTCAAACGCCACAGCCAATTTTTTACCTAAATATAATTCTATCTCTGATTTTAAATAATAGATTTTAAATAATTGAAACCCACTAGAGCGCAATAATCAAACATAGCAAAAACAGCCGACGCTCTTACGGGGATCCATAAAAACTAAAAAGTAACATTATAATGCTTACGGTCCTTAGATCATTAAGTAATGATCTAAGTTACGGTCCATCCACAACATTTTTTGCCAAAAAAAACATTAAATTCAAAAAAAAGAGTAGGTAGGTATCTCAAATTTTGTAAGACAAAAATAAATATTATAATAATTAAATAATATTTCGTTATTTATCTGTGTTTTATCTTGAAAGGTGAGGCAAAAACGACAAATAACTTAAATTTTTATTTTATCACAGTTTTATCCTATTGTAAATAATATCTAATGTACATTTCTTTGTGAAGGTTAAACATATTTATGGCATTAAATCTACAAATAAAACTATAGATACATTATATTTATCGTTTTCAGTAAGCAGGTATGGAAAAATTCCTGTAAAATAAAAGAAATTTATGTATGAATATTATTAGTTACTAGAAAAACCCGGCAAATGTTATTCTGCCAGGCACACTTATAACTTATGAGCCCTCTTCACAATGGGCAGTGTTGGCACAACAAATGATCGTCGATTATGAAAAAAATTACAATGACGGCCGATCATTTAGGCCTTCCTAAACTACCTATCCTGATTGTCTCTGTGAACAGGGCTCATTATGAGTATGAAAAATAGATGATGGCCGATTCTCAGACCTACAGCAAACAAACATTCATAAAAATCGGTCCAGTCGTTTTGGACGAGTTTGGTTACAAACACCGCAGCACAATAATTTTATATGTTAGATAAAATTTTATTAAATCTATGATTTTGTTATATTTTAAAATATTATAGCCATAAATAAAGAGACTGTTTACAAATTAAATATCATTGAAATTGCATTGTATTACATGCAATGGAGTTCATGAAATGCAACATCCTATTTCACATTTAGTTTCCGTCTTAACTGTAACTTGCATTAGGTATAGTTATGAAGTAATTTGTACCAAAAAACGACAACAAGTTATGTCAAATTTCTCCATCGCAATACACGAATACTGCATTTCTATAGGTAAGTACTACATAACAAAATAGGTATTAAGTACATAATGTACATAACTATCACATAATACATTCAAATAACTAATGCAAAAATAATTCTCACTAGTCGTAGTAAGATTTTTCAATGCAAGCAATCCCACGAACGCCGAAATAACGTACAAATTATTTCGTTTAACGCCAATTTTGCAAATCTTGTAACTCGTAATTCTTTACAGGTCCATGAGTAATTTCACTTCATTCTCTTTGGATGACCCCACACCACTATTGAGCTCGTCATGTTTGGACCATAGCCTCCCTACAGTCCTCTATACATTTGGTTATAGAGGGAAAACTGATGGTCCAGCGACCACTGCTATGATAAATGGATACATAGCCTCTAAGAAAAGGAATGTTTTGTTACTTGATTGGGAAGAAGAAGCGAAAAGCGGAATTCTGGGAATATCCTTGAGCTATGCGATGTTCGCTTTGCCTAATTGTAAACGGGTAAGTGTTAGTGGAAAATTACAGGATTCGCTTTAAAAAACTTGATAGAACCAATTTTTTAAAAATGCCGTTCAAAATTAATTACCGATTCGAATCTTTCGAATTTTATGGGGATTACAACATATACCTAATACATATGCAAGCTATTTTTGTCTATTTACCTTCTATCTAGGTACTTTCGAAACACCTATCAATCTACTACGTTTTAGTTTTTTATGAAAATAATCCACTATAAATGGACCAATGCTTTTTACTAACAGTTCATTTAATTAAAATCAAACCTACTTGTACTTAATTTCTAGGTAGGTCAAGAGTTAGGAGCAGCGTTGCAGAAACTCGATCAGGCAGGATTCCAGACAGATAAGCTACATCTTATAGGACACTCTTTAGGAGCACATCTTATGGGCTACACGGGAAGGTGGAGTAGAGAACAGGGCATTACGATACCCAGGTAAATTAATATCGTTATTTTATTAGCTAAGATTAATATGTAATTATCAATGTATTGTATTAATTTTTAATAATAACAACAACTAAATAGGTACAAGTAACTACTTAACTATAAACGTGATAACTTTAATTTTCGGAATATTTAAAACATTTTGCATTCCTTCTCTATAACATAATTTGCCCAATTTCATACTCCGTCCGCGTATTTTTCCAAAATAGGTAGATACCTACAAAGTTTTTTGCTTCACGTATTAATATACAGAGCTACATGTTCATGCTATTTTTTTTATCGTTCAAGGTTAACGTAGGAATCCTTTAGGAACCCTAGTCTTGTAGTTTGTTTACGTAAATTTTTGGAATTCGTTAATAACTAATTTTATTGTGATTGATAACGATCACAATAAAATTAGTTAAGGTATGTAATTCTAGAATGCATTGAAATTTGTTAAGACACTAAACGTTTAAACGAATAGAAAATATTGGAAATAGTGCAATATTTATGTTTTGCTATGCAATTTGCAATAACTGCAATTATCATTGAATTTTTGATTTAAATGCGTTAAACATTTTTTTACTATGCAATTTGTAATAACTGCAATTTATGTTTTATTTAATTTAATATCCGACTTTCTAATGACGAAATGCATTAGAATTACAGGATTGGATCCAGCGAGGGCCTTGTTTGAGGGCTTGTTTTCGATACAAAGCGGTTTGGATCGTTCTTGCGCCAAATTCGTTGACATTGTCCATACAAATCCTGGCAACTATGGCAGTACGAAGTCAACAGGAAGTGTGGATATATGGCCGAATTATTCATCGGATGGTATGCAGCCGGGCTGCCCGGTTGGGAAACAAGAAATATTTAGTTGGGATGGTGAGTATTCAGTATTATAGAATTTTTTGACTTGTGATACGTTTATTGTCGCATTATGATGATAATATAGGATATTGAACAATATGGAACAGTATGTACAGGATATCCCACCGTCGCGTCGGGGTACTAAGCTCAAAGGGACACAGTTTGCATAGTTTGAACAGAATGTTCAATACACAATATGTAGATACCTATATTGTCCATTGAGTTAGTATAGAGATCGTGATATGGGACGAGATTGAACACAAATAAAACCACAAGCAATAGTGCTATGAAATCGAAACCATATGAAGCAATAACTGTATTGGTATGACTCTGAGGTATCCTTACATATAAATTACTTACTATTGGTTATTCCTGCCATTACTATCATATTATATCATGTATGTATATTTGTACATGTACCTGGGGTAATATTTAAATGTAAAAACAGACATAATGTCGAAAATTAATTATCTATATTAATGGGAATGTATTTTATAATTATTCCCATATTTAATTTCTATTAAATTCGGGTAGAAAAATCAATATAACATCAACATATGCATCAATGAATATTGAATATGATTGGTGGATATCAAACGCATCCACAGCAACGTAGCATAGCACATCCCTGGTGGAAAAGTACCCTAAAGCATTTGAACTTTATATTATACTAGCGGTCCGCCCCGGCTTCGCCCGTGGTACATATTTCGCAATAAAAAGTAGCCTATGTCCTTTCTCGGGTATCAAAATATCTCCATACCAAATTTCATGCAAATTGGTTCAGTAGTTTAGGCGTGATTGAGTAACAGACAGACAGACAGAGTTACTTTCGCATTTATAATATTAGTATGGATGGTCCCTTTTTCTGTATTATGTTTCACATACAGAAATCTAAAATAAAGATACATTTTCCAGATCTCTGCAGCCACAACCGCGCTGTATTATACGTAGTGGAGTCCCTAGCAAATGGTACAGCTTTCCCTGCAGCTGCTGCAGGATCTTACGGCGAATGGATCGCTTTAGACGATCCAGCCAATGACACCATTTATTTGGGCGATTTGGTCAATATACGGTAGGATTTACTATAGATGTGTGTTATGGTTAATTTATGCAAAGCTGGGTAATAAATTTATGTTGTTTAATGCGTTTTTATCAGACGTTACAGAACTACTCTATGGAAATCTTTTAACATAGATTCGCAGATACTGTACTACAAACTAAAAGATATGGAGTTTCTTGCCGGTTCTTCTCCGACGATTCAAAAGTGCTTTTATAAAAAGTCTAATTGAATAAATAAATGTTTGAGTTTAACATCAAAAATATTGCTAAATAATTGTCTTAATATAGAAAAGTATTAGGCTATATAATTTAAAAAAATATTATTTATCCGCATAGGTAGGTTATGTTTTGCATTTACTATTAATAACAGAGACTTTTTACAAGAAATATTGAAGATTCATTTTTTTTACAAGATATGTTCAAGATAAATAAATGATTGCCCCATACATTTCAATAAGACATATCCTTGAAATTAATGTATATGTTACCGGAAATGTATGAAATCAAGGAATTGTATACAATTCCTAGGAAATGTGTACAATTCCGATACCATTTAGGAAATGTATAAAATATTGTTTAAAAAACTATTTAATGCATGCATATCCTAGGAAATGTATAATCTTCCTAGGAATTGTATACAATTCCTATATCGTATTAGGAAATGTGTAAAGTAAATGCTTTCTGTAATAAAACACGTTGTTATTTTTTTTTATTATAGCTCTTATTGATACAATCGGGTAACAGTCATACCGTAAAATTGTAATAATATTATGTTCATATTATTATCTTCGATCGTTCGATCTTCGTCGACGGAGCCCCGCTTCGCGGGGCTCCTATTTCTGTGTAGTTTTTTTTTAACAAACCTAACCTAACCTAACCTAACGGCTAACCTAACCTAAACCTAACCTAACTTTGAGGGCGAATATCTCGGCTATTTTTGATTTTAGAGAAAAGTTGTTCCTATAAAACATGCTTATATAAGCGTAATCTTTACGATAAAACAATAATAAATAGGTGTTATAATGACACCAACTCCATCAAAAATTTTCTAAGTCCTGCGCCCCCTTTGCTTTAGTCCAACCCTTGCCTGCGATATATCAATATCTTAAATGTTTTACATTTCCGATAGCTATTTAGGAAATGTATAGATTTCCTAGGAAATGTGTATAAAATAATTTATTTCACACATTTCCGTACGATTTTAGGAATTGTATACATTTCCTAGGAATTGTATACAATGACGGATTACATACATTTCCGGTAACATATACAATCCTCTACGCCAATTAGTCACTGGGTTATCATTGAAATTCCTGTCACAACATATTTTTCCAATGCATTTTATTTTTACAGTAGAAAAAACATGTGTATTGTAATATTTATGATTGATTAAAAATTCACTTCACGTTCTTTCATTGTTGAAATGAAATATGCCTCGCAAAATGGCATTCAGTGATTTGTCATGGCTCACGCATTTACGTTTTGATTCATAGTATTAAATACAGGTAGGTAAAAATTATATGTGGAGTGTGGACTACCTAAGCTTTTTAAGACCTGAAGGTTCATGAAAATATAACAATCCAGACATTTAATGACCTTATAATATGTTATTTCTTTTGATTGTAGCTAGCCAACTTAATTTTTTTAGGTAGTTCAATCTACCATCCTATAATGCATAAAGTATAATGCTACTTGCCAATTGACGCATTTGCACACTCTAATTTAGCTTATAGGTAACTACTAGGTATTCTAGTGGTCCTTTTCCTGCAATTCCTTGCGGCAACTTTTTTCTAGATTTGAAGGGTTAATCTAAGCTTTTGTTTTTCAAACTAAAATAATAATTAAAGTCCGACTAAACTCATAAAACATAATTTTCAGGGCTAGAGGAAATTACTTCTTATCTACAAATGCTCAGGCCCCATTCGGCATGGGCATGGAAGGATTGGAACCAAACAACCAGACAAGGAAACGAAGACAATCTATATTTCAGTTGAACAATCTTTTGACTATTATCAGGTAATTATTAGATATTTATAGTTACATATTATAATTTGTCTGTTTGTGTGTTCGCGCAGATTTTTATTTTGTTTTCCAATGGAGAGCATGGGTAATGGAAGATTTTAATAATATATAATTTAGACGACGGCGGGCGAAACCGCGAGCGAAGACTAGTTTGTTATAATGATAGATTATGAATGTAATGTATATTCTTATTAGAAAAATATGAAATTGGTAGAAATTATAATATTTTCAGTGTTTCTAGAGGTAAAAAAATTACAAAACAAGCTAAATTCATACATTGTATTACAAAAACATAATATTATATACAAAATGTACACAATAAATCCATAGATTAAATAGTTTGGACAGAAATTCAATGACCTACTTACCAATATTTACAGTCACATAAAATAAATAAAATACAATACTTGATATTTGTACAATATAATTATTTACAATTTACATAATTATGCTTAAACAGGTGTCTTTTCATACATAGAAACAAAATATGTTTTGGCATTGAAATATATTTATTTGTTTAAAATGTAGGAAAGTAACGAAGAAAATAATATATTATTTTCTTCGTTACTTTCCTACATTATAATAATATATTATAATAATATTTTTCAGAAGTCCCTTTTCTGGAGCCGTGTGATGACATAGTAGTATTATTAATAATAGAACATAATTTATTTAGAATCTACTAATTTTAAATACATAAACATATATGTATGTTTTATTAATTATATAGCCTTATCCAAATTGTCATACAAATCTCAAGAGATAGGTACTTAATAAAATATTTACATAAAATTAACAAAGAATGTAATATATAACATGATAATAATTTATACATATGTAAGTACATACAATAATAATTCATATATTTTGTAAGTGTGATGTTTTAGTTTAACTTATATTATAATAATATACACGACCTCAGAACGAAATATGTATTTACAGTACTCCAAAATTAATAATGCGCATGCAGATCTTCGCTAATTATCGTATTTCCAGAAACACCCGAATCACCCCGAATCATTGAATCGTAAGTGCCCTGAACAATGCACTTGCATCTTGCACCTTGTTCGAAAGACATAAGAGTCAATTCAGAGTCATACACAATCGAAAACAATTCGGGCGGTAGGTGACGGTAGCCTGTCAGTCAAAAAATTCAAAAATCCGTCAGTCGTCTTTATATATTGGTGGTGACCGCACGTATTATCTCTTTATGGAATTATATAGAGCTGCTGTTACATACCCTTCTTAGTTTTGTTTCAAAGTTGAATTTTCCGATTAAATGATTATTTACACAGGTAGCAGATAGCAGTGGGGAAAGTGAAAGTTAATAAGAGCATAATGAAAGTTCTGATCATTCTACGATATCAGAAATAGAGATAATCCCTAATTCTGTAAATTCTTTGGACTGAGCTTTTAATGATTAGATTTCTACAATTTAAATGTAAACCAGTGTTCGAAAATATTTTTTTTTAAATATAAACTTTGTCTTATTTTAACCTTCCATACATCCATCATCACGCCAGCTTCAGTAAGACACTTTGATAGTTCTAAGTATAGAATTTTCCAAGTAAATCAATACAACAAATATATATTCGCAATCGTGTGGCTTATCCTCGCTATTAACTTACATTGAATTATCCAAAACAAATTTCGTTACTTTTACCATAAAATCACAATAAAACTCATAATTATAATACATATCGTCTTCGGAGGCTCGGGGAATATGACAGTTGCCGAACAGTGACGAATTTTTCTATGCGCATTATCAGTTTGGGAGTACTGTACTTCACATTGTATTTATTGTAAACACCAAATAAATTTGTTTTATGCAAAATTTTATGAAAAATGATAATTATATTGTATTCCTGTACTTCTTTAAAAGTTTGTTATTATTTTCTTTGTAAAAAAAAATAATTACTTGCTTTTCAATTATTGTAACATATACGTTGGTTTTAGCTTTGATATAGATATATCTATAAATATCTTTAGCATACAAATATAATTTAAATAACCTTTTTTCTTACATAATATGTATAATGTATAAAATAATGGCTGTGACATACATAAAAGGGTAAATACTAAATAGTGCAATTTTAATATTCAATAATGTGTACATGATGTACAGGATAAATTTGTATAAATAGACAATAAATACTTAAGAAATTTAATGTGTTTTTCTTCTATATCCTTAAGTTTTATAGAATATAATATAATGCGAAAAAAATTTTATTTTATAATTACAAAATTATATGTAAATTGTAAATCATGTCAAGTTGTTTATAATATAAATATAATATGGCGGCAAATTAAATTTAGAACTAATAACTAATTAATTAATTTGGTTGTCTCAATACTATAAAGTGGTAATGTATATTGATTACCTTGTGATGATTATAAAAATAAAACTGACTGACTTTTTTTTGATGTATTTACATTATTTACAAATATATTTTACATTAATTTTAATAAAACAAGTTTAACATAACTACAACTTGTATTTATGCTTTTCCTCATTAATTATAAAAATATAACCGTATTTACATTCTATACTTATATTAATATATAATAATAATTCCTGACTACCATGTGTGATGTGACAATGTTTTTAAATACTCTATCAAAGTCTATTTTGGTTTGTGCGTAAATAGAGGTATAACTATATCCTAAGTATAATATAATATAAATGTCTATATTTCATATTGCAACGGAGCGATTTTAAGTCATGATGTTTTGTATTTGGAGACAGTTAGAAGGCTAGAGATTTATATAGGGTACTTTTTTAGCACAATAAAATATATTCCAATAGGAATTTCCACATAATAATTTTTTTTTAATCCCATTGGAATTTCCTTTACCACACAGTCAAAGCCGCGGGCAGTAAGTAGTAATACCATAACTTACAAATACCTGTGCTAAGTGGGTGACGTGTTATAGAACCTCTTCATAGTAGCGTCGATATCAATTATTGAGGTGCTTATATCATGAGCGGTGGATCCTATCGTTTCGAATGTACTCGCTAGCCGTTCTATTGCACGTGACTGGAAAATAATAAGGAATTTATATTACTAGGAAAAATAAATGAATAGGTGAATTAGGAAAAACAGCGGTACTTTAGGAAATTAGGAAGTTTTCTATTTAAATTTTATCTTTAAACCTTAATTGTCAATCTTTATATTTATTTATGACACTTTATTGTACAGTAATTTAACAAGGATAACATAAAAATGGTAATGTGCATTTATGTTAATATGGATTAAATTACTCCTATGATTGATAGCACATGTAGAGATGAATAAAAGGGTCAAAACATAGTCATAGTTTTTAGTAAAGTGTATCATGAAAATGAAACAATTTTCTCACTTTATGTGTATTTCTGTTATTAAATTCATATAATCTTACAATAATTACATAATTCGCACTTTCGCACATTCACATATTAAATTATTACTTTATAAAATCTATTTCTATTTTACCTGAATATGAGAAGCTTCAGCCAATCGTTCCATAGCTTGCGACGAAACCTGTGACGCGTGAGCCAGTTGTGACATCGCTGTTGCTTGCTCATCCATTACTTTTACCTGAAATTTATGTTTATAATTTAAATCAGTGATTAAAATGTTTTACATAAGTAACTTTCAGGTGATATGATATCAAGGGTAGAATTAGTTAACTGAAAATAAATAACAAGAAATCAATTTAGTATAAACATTTTAAAATAAAAAATGAGTGTGAGTGCCGAGCACACCTGTTAAAAGTGTAACTTCTGTGGCAAAATTCAAAGATAGCAAAATCGTCGCCTTACTCCATGGAGTAAAGCGGCGATACGTCAAGACGTGACGGTATTGTCATGACGCTACCTTGAAATTTTACTCTCAACGAGCATAAATAAGTTTCACTTCAATTATTTACAAAATTTATACATATAAAAGAGTAAGTAAATATTTTCTAAGCATCTCTATGTACATTATTACTAGATCCCAACAAAATAAATATATACCATACCAATTTCTCCATAATCAATATTTGTCTTTCTTCAACATCTATAGGACCAATGGTTGGCTCATCAAAGCTGATTGCCGTCTCATCCACATGATTTTCTTCTATGCTGTCTTCATTGAAGAAGTTGTCTTCCGAATAATGAGATTCAACTTTAACTGAGTTACGAGATTCTGAAAATGATTTATGTATATGATTAGAAAATAGAATGATTATAAGTTTTGTTAGAATTCTTTTCAAGTTTAAAAGTCAGTTCCTTATTTGAGTTATTTCTAATGAACTACCTTAATATTAAAATAATTATTGCCTATTGCTATAGCTAAAATAGCTCAAAGGATCTATTAAATTGATGTGAAACACATGAGTTGATAGATTTGCAAAGATTGTTTTAACTCCTAACCAGCTGTATGTGAAGATATTTTTTAATTTATCAAAATAATATAATAAATAACAAAAAAATAATTAAGAATTTAATATTAACTATTGATGTAGCAAAAGAAAGATTACTCAGGAAAGTTTTAGAAAAAATCATTATCATAAAATATTAACTACTTACTATTCCCTCCATCATTGGCTAAAAACAAATCCCATATTTTCTTCTCTATGTTAGAACACAAAATATTAGGATCTCCACCTGCTGATAACACCTTCGACCTGACTGTTGACTTTTTATCAGCCCAGTACTGAAAGATCAACCTATATTAAAAAAAATTACCTATCTACTTTATAAAAATACATATTTAAAAAAATCTTGCGTACCTTTACCCAAGATTTCATAGGTCGAGTAGGACCTTTAATATTGTTCACAACTCTTGTAAGTTGAAGCCACAGCTTTTTGCTTTCATGCCTGCCTTCAAGACCTCTTAGTTGTCCCAATCCCAACACTGGATGTTGCTCCATAAAATCTACGATAGCTACAACTTGCTCCAAGCTGGGCCGCGACTACAACAATAAAATAATATTATTAACTAGCTGCTGTTGGCCGTAGCGTGATGATATATAGCCTATAGCCTTCCTCGATAAATGAGCTATTTAACCCCGAAAGAAATTTTCAAGTCGGACCAGTAGTTCCCGAGATTAGCGCGTTCAAACAAACAAACAAACTCTTCAGCTTTATAATATTAGTATAGATAACCTATGTGAAGAATAACAACTAATCAAAATAGGTAAATTTAAAAAATACTCAACTATGATTCTTGTTTATTTACAAACACGCCAAACACGAATTCATTCAAGCCGGTGATAAGGAAATAAATACTATAATAAAATACACCCACACTTTTGCATTTGGATTTGCAAGATAAGAAACTCCCAAACAATTTATTTTGGTACCTATATGCGTATTTAGCTTTCAAAATGAGCGTAATTAATTTAAATGCATTCAATTAAAACAAACTCTAAATAAACATTATCGAGTTCCGTAATCGAGAATTCTCGAACCTACTTTATATCAAAGATTTATAGAAAATAAATAAAACTTACAGCAATTGAGCGTTCGGTCATGTTGAATTTTTTTTATTTTTCTCTAGTTATTATTATTAGCATAAACTTAAATATCATTACTAACGAAAATAATCATATATTGCTTTCATCTTCTAATAGCACGGATAATTCAAACTTTCACAAAACCATTTGACATGGAAACTACGCCATGGAAACCATTAGTTGGGGAAGCGGGCGGATTTATTTCGAGTCGAGACAAGGCTGGTTCACACTTTGATTAGTGCGAGTGCAGGTGATTAGTGCAGGTGATTAGTGACTAGGTGTGGACAGCGACTGTTTAGTGCAAGTGATTAGTAGGCTGTGTAGTAAAGTTAATAGAAGCGTGTTCTATTTTTTTGCGAGTGGACTGCGAGTAGCCACGTCCCGCGCGCCCTCCCTTCCCCCTCACTCGCAGTGTGCCTGCCTAAACACGTCTGGACAGGAGTGTTTAGTGTTTAGTGTTTAGCGTAGTGTGTAGCGTCGCGAATTGGACACTACTCGCACTAATCACCTGCACTCGCAGTGAATTGGACACTACTCGCACTACACACCTGCACTCGCACTAATCACCTGCACTCGCACTAATCAAAGTGTAAACCAGCCTTCATCAAGAATCGAGGTGACACACGGGTGACACAGAGCAAGTAATATTCGAGGTGAGATTGGCAGATAAAACCACACCATAGACATTACAAATATACCAAATTTACTGTTCTGTGCAAAAAACTGCAACTTTATTTAAAATCATTATGTCATTATCAAATACAATAGTGATCTTTTAATTAAGAAAATCAAAAGCATTTCCTTATTATGGCAATTTTTTTAAATATTGAGCTCTCGAACTGTGTATCCAATTCATTTACGTATGTAGTATTATTTATTTAATATTATGATTTATTCGCTATCTGTGGTTAAGTACTCCATGATAGATTGACATTGACATTCTTGATTCTTCAATGTTGATTGTTTTCACTTTTCAGTGGGTTTTCATTATGAGGTAACCTATGAAAAAGTTGCCGTTAAATATTAAATAGTTTAATAGGTATATAAAAATAATTTTATTCAAAGCTTGAGTGATCTATAATGTCGGAATCAGAAAATAATGATACAGTGGAACAGTCATCTAAACATGAGCTTATTCCAAAGAAAAGAATTCGTCATCGTAAAAAGCAGTTGTACGAAAACATATTAAAACAAATGGAGTTTTATTTTAGTGATGCAAATCTGAGCAAAGATAGGTATTTGGGTGATCTAGTGGCTGCAGATCCTTATGTGCCTCTTTCAGAATTTTTAAAGTTTAATAAACTACGTTCTATGACACAAGAAGTGAGTGATATTGTAAAAGCTATGAAATATTCAACGTTTTTGGAATTGTCAGAGGATAAACTTAAGGTAATGCATTCTGGAATAGATTTTAATTATATTTCCATGCAGAGCCCTATAAAATTCTAACTTTGTTAAAATAATTTAAATATTGCAGGTGAAAAGAAAAACACCAATGGTTCCTTATGATGCTGATCTCCGAACTGTGTATGTAGAATCTATTCCGGTAACCGCTAGTCGGGATTGGTTGGAACGAGTATTTTCTGATTATGGAAAAGTAGCATACATATCTCTCCCAAAGTTTAAAAATTCAAATAAGATAAAAGTAAGTGCAAGTCTTTTTTACCCTAATTTAGTATGTGCTATTTGTTTACATAGAAGATTGAAAGTATGCTGTTTGCACATTGTTGGTTGTAAAGCTTACCTTCTTTCTAATAAACAACAAAATTATTAAAAATTTTGAAAGCCTATGATTATTGACTGTGTTAATAAGCAATTACTATTATCAAGAACATAATATCTTATTTTCAATGTTTACTAAAACATTAATTATAGATTATGTTGCATAACTCAACAAAATTAACAACTTACAGGGCTTCGGCTTTATAGAATTTGCACGGCCTCAAGACGCACAAAAGTGCATAAAAGCCTTCACAGAGATGGGGTGTAAGCTACCCACCTGTATGCCCCCTGATGAACTCTCCTCTATCAAAATGTTTGCCGCAGAGGAAAAAGATGTACAGGAAGAGGGGGAGAAGGAATGGGAACCGCCAAAGAAGAAATCTAAGAAGAGTAAAGAGAAGAAAATGAATAAAGGTCTCGAATTGAAATTGGGCTCAGAATCTGATAGTGAAAGGAGAATTGATACACCTACTGTAAGTTGATTTCGGTTATTTTTAGTCTGCTTATAATTCACTAAGAAAAACATTCCACAAATCATAATGCAAATCTATACTAATATTATAAAGCTGAAGAGTTTGTTTGTTTGAACACGCTAATCTCAGGAACTACTGGTCCGATTTGAAAAATTCTTTCGGTGTTTGATAGCCCATTTATCGAGGAAGGCTATAAGGCTATATACCATCCCGTTAAGATCAACAGGAGCAGAGCAACGTGGGTGAAACCGCGGGGCGCAGCTAGTAAAAGTATATGCCAAATATTCCAAATTTGGTCCTTTTATATATTTTTACATGTATAGGAAGATTGTTTGTAATGTTTAAGTTAAAAAAAAGACGTGTGGCACTCGGGGACTGCCGCGGTAAAGCTATTGCATGCTATGCCTTCAAGCCACACCTCCGTGCCCGTCGGAGTGGGGTTCGTGAGGTTTTTCGTTACGCAATTTCTGGATTCGGTCCCCGCGCTCAAGGCCCGCAATAGAAGCTATGCAATAGCTTTAAAGTTTATTTTATTGCAATAGGATGAAATGAATTCATCAGTTCCAGCCACACCAGATGTTAGTACTCCTGATGTGGAAACACCAACTGAGGTGAGTTAATTTGAATTTGAACCTTGACTTAAAATAAATTGAACAATGTCAATGAAATTGTAAATAGGAATATTAGCACAGAAATTAATTCTAATAATGTATCCAAATCAACCTACTTTCTGTCTATGGTGCTGGGTAGTATTTATTTACATCTCATGTTGTTGTATGGAAAATCATATTTTATAACATAAGTTTTAAAAACCTATTATTCTATGTACTTTTATCATTGCTTTTACAGGAAAACAAAAGCCTAGAAAAAGAATGCAAAGACGAACTAACTAGTCACGATGAAAGCAAAACGGGCGATGAAACGCCCCGAAAGAAAAAGGCCAAAAAGCGTTCTCTAAAGGAGAAGGGCAAAAAGAATAATCTGGATAAGGGCGAAGCCCCAAAGGGTGCACTATGGGGCTTACAAGTGCTTGCTAAGTCAGAGTGGAAATTATTAAGGAATAAGTATTTGAATTTACAAAGGAAATATATGAAAGAGTTGAAACAGAATTGGCGGGAAAAACGACGGTATGCCGGCATACCAGCGCCCGCAGCGCCATCTGTTGAAGTTGAAAATGGTAAGTTTAAGCATGGACCAATAAACCATTGGTTCATGGTTTGAGTAATTTATTATATGTCTCATGTTATAAATGTTAAAATATGTGTTTACATAAATTCGGATTAACTATTGAATCAATTTTGATTAAATAATATTTTTTTTAAATAGAAAGTTGAATAGAGGGTGCTAAATAATACAAGTTCAATCAAGTTTCTATATGTAATGAATTAACAAACTTCATAGCAATACTGTATGTGCAATATTATTTTCTCAGCAAGTGGTGTACAAGAAATAGATCGAACAAAAGCATTTATGGAGAAAATTCCTGGTGTATTTGTTAAAGAGTCATTGCCAGAGCCCTGTTTGGATGTTAAGCTTACAAAACGCACGGTAAGCAGTTATTTACTATGATAACAAAGTGAAAAGTAGATATTTTATGTGCGGAAAAATATTTATGTTAAAATTATGCATTAGTTAAAAATTATAGTTTAGTTTCGTGTGAATTTTAGTTTAAATTAAGATGTTAAGAAACAACAAGCATATTATTACTTAGTCCAATTCCCGAATTATTAAGAAAAAACAAAACAAAATTACAGAACCATAAATGAAAGTAAGTTTGCTCTTGTTTACGAAACATGTATTCAATACGGCGTTTTACTTTATTCTAAATAAAATACTTATTTGAAAAATAAACATGTATTATTAAAAATATCTGCATTATTGAATTTTTTTATTTACTTGTCTGTAAGTCCCACAATGATTATATTACATTTTTATTTGTGATAAATAAAATATGCTATTTACTTCAAGATAGATGCATATCTTTTTCAGATACGGACCAATATTCATGTTCAACATGTTGAAGTGAAAGAGGGACAAACCGAGGCTGTGATAAGATTTGACTCGGCTAAAGCAGCTGATGAGGTGAGACATATTGAACTTTAATTACAATGATAAGTAAAAATCTGTAGATACTTTATTAGCGCTCCGGAATGGCACGTCGAAACAGTGCCATCTTTAGTAAATAGTGATTTTTAAGATAGATTACTGTTAATTTTCAAACAATATTTGATCAAACAAATTTCTTTTTATATATCTTGTAAATTACGTGATTTACCTTAGATCAATGAAAAAAAAAAAAAAATTTTTCATTAGTCTGTGCAATTTAGATATCCACGTATTCTGTTTTGTATTTAATTTATACAAGGTGAAAGGTAAGACGTTTGAAAAATTTAGACAGGAGCTTCTACTCATGAAACTGAACAACTTTTGTTCTACAACTTTGCTGAATTCTTAAAAAAAAAATTGGACTTTGTAAGGAAACTTCGCTAATCAGCTGACAGATTTCCATACAAAGTCCAAATTTTTTTCTACGAATTCAGCAAAGTTGTAGAACAAAAGTTGTTCAGTTTCATGAGTAGAAGCTCCTGTCTAAATTTTTCAAATGTCTTACCTTTCACCTTGTAAGTATATCTATTTTCAAACAGTATTGTGCGAATTCCGACAACCGTGCGCGGGTTTTACTCGGCGCAGAGGAAGACGAACAATGGACGCGCGCGGAAAATGCATTGTCTGCGAAAAGAACTCGCGGCCGCGCTAAACTTTTGGCGCGAACGAATGCAATGTCAAGCACGCCGGCCATTGCACCCGCTTCGCCACAGCCCACACACACTCATATTCGTTTCGATGAATAAATGTATAAAATTAAGATGTTTTTTATTTTAATTTAATAATTTGATAACCAAGTGCTAACCATTGCGCGTTTGACAGTTCGCACCCGCATCGCCAAAAACCACGTCTTTTATTCACATACGTTTAGACTTTAGATGAATACAAGTTAACCATTTTTGTTCAATCTCAATATTTTAATTTTAACTGTAGGTACTGCATTGCCACAATTTTTCCACTTGCCAATATTGGCAATATTGGGTACTTATTTTAATTTGAATATATACATATTTTGGTACGAAAATTATTAAGAGCATTTTAACTTTTGGCGTAGATTATTCAAAGAAAAACTTGTTTCGTGACAAAAGATAACGAGCAATTTAACATTTTAACTTTAATTAAACCTATACACAATGACTCACCTTTGTTTCGGTTATAAAATGGTTATAAACTGGTTTAAATATAGATAGGTACTTAATGAAAATGTAAATAAGTTTGTATAGGTACCTATATGGTATGGGAGTTGGGACGTATGGGATTACTATCTATAAAGTAGAATATAATTATTAAACCCGCTCTACAATAAAATCAGCATGTATGTAAACGTAATAGACCGGGAGATACTGACACAAAATTTCGAGTCATTTGTAACAGGATGGCGGTTCTACAGGGGTCTTAGTACGCAATGACAAAAAGAAAAACGATGGTGTGAACACTGGTACCGGCGGCTTAGTCGCGTGGGCGTTAGTCGAACTCGTCGTAAAAATAGCGAAAGTCAAACAATTTGTAACACAAAAATTTTAGAATTTACCGATAGCCCATAAAAAAGAAGTAGGCGGTAGTGTCATGCCATACTTTTCCGGTGTGACTTACAGCCCGCCATACCGACGCAAATGTGTTGATTTAAAAAAAAACAATTCAACCATTTGTACCAGGCTAACTTTTGCACAGGTAACCATCGTCGTGTAGCCATTTACGAAAATCACCATACCATACTTTTCGGACGATTCCAAATGGTCGCCATACCGCCGAAAATCTGCAAAAAATTTTTTTTTTCGCCAAACTTTTTGTACCAGTATTGCATTTGGATTTTTGGAGAGTATTTGATAAAATGTGACCATTATTATATTTGCCATACTTCTAGTAGGGGGAAAAAGTGCTGCCATACTTCATAAATAAATTTATTATTAATTTATAGAAGTGAAGATTTCTACCACCTAGATATTTGAAATTTTGTATTTATATTTGTTGAACCTCAAACTTATAGGAAAGATTAATGCCATACTGTTACAAATCGTTCAAAATACGAATAAAATCATACAATAAAAAAAAATCTTATACACATTCGCCACCTCCCACAGGTATGGCATTATCACACTTCTATTTATAATCATTCAGGAGTTGTTGAAAAAAAAATTTAGGGTGTTACAAATGGTTCGGCGAAAAAAAAAATTTGCAGATTTTCGGCGGTATGGCGACCATTTGGAATCGTCCGAAAAGTATGGCATGGCGATTTTCGTAAATGGCTGCACGACGATGGTTACCTGTGCAAAAGTTAGCCTGGTACAAATGGTTGAATTGTTTTTTTTAAATCAACACATTCGCGTCGGTATGGCGGGCTGTAAGTCACACCGGAAAAGTATGGCATGACACTACCGCCTACTTCTTTTTTATGGGCTATCGGTAAATTCTAAAATTTTTGTGTTACAAATCGTTTGACTTCGCTATTTTTCCGACGAGTTCGACTAACGCCCACGCGACTAAGCCGCCGGTACCAGCGTTCACACCATCGTTTTTCTTTTTGTCATTGCGTACTAAGACCCCTGTAGAACCGCCATCCTGTTACAAATGACTCGAAATTTTGTGTCAGTATCTCCCGGTCTATAAGGTCACACTGACCGGCGTCCTTTGTATATTTATACTATATCAAAGTAAAGCCAACAATATCATTCATGCCCATGCGCTAATCGCGTACGGTTGCATCTTTAGTGTATATTACTAGTTATTAACGTACACGCGATCGTAAAACCGCATTATAAAAATATAAATTATGTTCTACACTTTATTATTACTATTATTCGCGATCCTAACAATCTATAGTTTGTATATTAGATATAATTATAGAGGGAGGTTGCTCGCAAAACTTCCTGGACCGACCCGATGGCCGATTGTTGGAAATGGTTTTGAGTTTGCTCTTCCGCTGGGTAAGTATTTCTATATAAATATTATAAAGAGGTAAAGTTTCTAAGTATGTATGTTTGTAGAGCGTAATCGTCGGAAGTAGGTGACTACTGATCCGATCATCCGATCCTTTACTTATAAAGCTTCCCTTATCAGGAGTAACATCTATTTACTACATTTAACTTTATAATATTTTTTTTCAACCCGGCTAGTAGTTTATACCTAAGAAGAATGAATTATGATTGCCATCTTGTAGCTGTACCAACGGCTCTATATACTCTGTAGGCACCTCACAGCTCACTTACCTACTTCAGATTTGTGGGAAAGATTACCACTTTGCGAAATAAATGTTTTTTAAGTATGCACTATGACATAATATAAAGAAATACGGTATGGAATATTTGGTCAACTCCAAATTGTACACATATAAGTCAAAAGTGCCTATATATATTATACGAGATCTGTTTTAGAGATAAGAATGAGGTACCTCGTAGATTATCCCAATTCTTGAGTTGAATGGCTATTTTTCTGCACAATACAACGGCTTATCTTGCGAATTAATCCTTTGTCTTCTTGAATTTTCAAATCAATTTTATTTTAATATTGTTGACGACTAATCTCACTCTGTTGGACCCTATGGTTGGACCTCTGTCTATCTCCTGAAGACATAGGGGCCATATAGTAAATGTTATTCGGGATTTTTTTTGTTCATCCGTTTTAGCGTGGAGAAATTCGTATTTCGTACACTTCAATACCATAACAATAAAAAAATCTAAGTAATAAACAACATATTTTAATATACCTAGGTACTTAAAAATAATTTTTTACTTACTTTTAAAACTTCCAAAAAAATTATAATTTTATGCTATATTATAGTATATTATTTCCTTGTTTATAATAAAGGATTTTATATTTGAAACCTATGTATTATTGTTAGTTGTTACCCATCGCCTTGGCCACATGATTAAGTTGAATGAAGAACTAGACTGGAGCATTAATATGCTAGCTATAGCACTCTCTAGCCTCATAACTATGTCTAGATACTAAAATCATACCATCAATTTGCGATGTGAAAGAAAGAAAAACAAAAACATAAGATTCAGATTTATAATAATTAATAGGTATGACAATATTTGTAGGGATATTCAATCTGGTAGGAGAGCGTGCGAGTTGAATATAGTCAATTATAGTCAAATCATTTTATTGATATCTATGTTTATTTTTTCCATTTTAACTACTAAGTATATAAATAAATCATTAACTATCACGCTTATAATTATTATTATCTTAATAAATAATAGCTTCGCGGACATGTTTCTGATTAGTTAAGTAATAACGGGTGTAATTAAACTAGACAATTCAATGTTTATTACGATATTAAATGACACTACCACCGATCAATTTAATTACAGGATAACTTTTTTATTAAAATGTATGTCCAAGAATGTATATTAGACACGATGAATTTATTTATACTTTAATTAAAAGTAGATCTCAGACATATCAATTAGTAAATGATAAATTAAATTTCATTTTAGCCAAGAAGCTTTACAGCATTTGGATTATCTTCTAAATTAAAACTTACCCGTGAACACAGAATTTTGAAATTTGCTACAAAGCAACGTCTTATTTACAGTTACAACATACAAAAAAAATAAGGTTAAAAATACAAATTTGATTTTTTTTTTTTTTTTTTTTTATGTCAGAGCAAGCAAAGGAGCAGATGGGCCACCTGATGTTAAGTGGTCACCACCGCCCATAAACACTTGTAACACTAGAAGTGTTACAGGTGCTTTGCCGGCCAAAGATTTATAGATTAGAATTTAGATAATAAAAATAACAGCGACGCTACAGCTCCCGTAGGGTGAAGGAAGCGGGTTGAATCCCACCTCATGTCCGTATCCATATAATAGATGTTATTTTATATATCTAATAATACATTTTAGGTTTTGTTTAAATTACGGATACTCGATTAAATTAGATAACTTAATGATACTAATTAAAAATCTATTATTATTTTAAATCTTTTGCTTTTCAGATCAACTATTCATGTATTCACGGAAACTGTACTACATCTATGGGCCAGTCATTGGATTCTCTGCTTTTGATTTGTGTTTCGTCAACATATACAACCCTGAAGATATCGAGGTACAATCTAAAAATTAGTACCTATAAAAATTGTTGTTATAATATATCTATTCATATCTATTATTATTAATTTTTCAAGTTGGTACAACAACTACATAAAAAACATTTTACCGACTAGTTACCTACCATTAGTTTTGTTTCATGAAGGTGTTATACTTCTATTTTTCAATGCCTAAGTCCTAAGATGTAAGGTTTGATTAGATTCTTACTTAAGACTAGTTTTGTAAGTTATGAAAGAGAAATATCCCTTATATATCTATAAGGGTTATTGGACGTGAAATATTGATTAAAAGAGTACAATATACATAACATTGAGTTGTTTATAAATAATCGGGACTTGTATTGCTTTTATTATTTTGCAGATAATATTATCAAATACGAAATACAATGAGAAGCAACAACCTTACACATTTCTGAAACCGTGGCTCTGCGAGGGATTACTTACTAGTAATGGTAAGCATATTTTTAATTTTTTATTATAACGAGATTTTAATATTATCACGATTTAACTATTATACTTAAGCACGAGATTCAGGAATTATGTTTTTGCCAAATTTCAACCTTTATAAAGATAAAATTACAAATAAATACTTAATCCGTTTTAACAAAAACTAAGGTGACTTAAAATTGTAAGAACTGCACATAATTTAAATGGCACCAACCGGAAGGGACCAATTTTCAAACCAATTTTCAGTACACAAACAAGGTTTGTATACAAATAGTAGTTATATTATGTACTTAGAAAATAGCAACAATATGTAACGGACACACCAGGACACACTATTAAATAAATGCGTCAATAATGGTAGATTGTAGTGTAGTTTATAAAGTGAAGTTCAAGAATCAAGTTTCTAATTGCATATCACCAGAATCATAATAATGTGTTTAATCGTTTAATGTATGATAATTGGAGGATAGAATAATGGCTACTTTGTTGCAGAAAATTCTACCTCTATGATAGTATTTTCTTTGATATTCAGTTTTATAGCATTCAAATGGAATGGTACTTAGATAGTGTAAAAAGCCGAATGAGTAGAATAAATTCGATTGCTCTGGTGGGATCACGGGTGGTCGAATGGTCAGGCATCGCCCCGTATGGCATGGCGAAAAACGCGCGTTCTGTTCTGTTGTGATAGAATTTTTTTTATTCTTTATATAATTTACCTATAGTTGTCACATATGTTGATTTTATTTATTTATTTGATTTATTTCAGATAATTGCAATATATAATTGTTACCTTAAAACTAACTGATTTGACCTGAGACCTTACAGTTAAAAAAAAAGTATTGTTAACGAATTTTAAACACGATTTAGTAATTATATTGCAGTCTCCCCGTGACACTTGAAAAGTCTATATTTTCTAAACTAAGTCTCTGAATTCAGGTTCAAAATGGCACCAGCGAAGGAAGATGTTGACACAAGCGTTTCATTTCAATATACTGAAGAAATATGCCAGAACTTTCGAGGAGAAAGCTGATGCGTTTCTAGAGAAGGTCCAGGCTGAAGTTGATAATGAAAAAACAGATTTGGTTTCGCTGATAACGAGAACGACTCTACAGATTATGTGTGGTATGTAAAACTGCGATTAGTAATGTTTTGTAAATACATTTCATACACATATCTTGATTTATGTTTTGCCCATTTACCTAATGGGCAGGCAGGAGCCAAGCGTACTAGTTATTATAGAGGAGATAGAGTCGGAGAATAGTTAGGTAATAAAATAAGAATATTTCTCTTCTTACTATTAGATTCAATTGTGGGACTAAGTCATAATAATACTTTTACTGTAAACTGTTTGTATTTCTTAATAAAACTATTGAATTTCATGACAGAGACAACTATGGGTTCATCAATGAAAGCTGGTATTGAGACAGTAACGGAAAAGTACTTCAAATCGATTCACGCCTTTGGCTCAACCACTGTACAAAGGTTCAGCCGAATTTGGATGTTTTTCGAGTGGTCCTTTAATTTGTCGGAAGCGGCTAAAATTCAAAATAAATTGTTGAAAAATTTACACGAATTTACGACGCAAATTATCCGCGAAAGAAAGGCTTATTTGGAAACGAATCCGTTGGACGATAGTTTTGATTTAGATACTGAGACATGTAAAAAGGGACGCTTGGCGATGTTGGATTTGTTGTTGAAAAACGAAAGTGATGGAAATATTGATATAGATGGTATTCGTGAAGAAGTGGACACGTTTTTATTTGAGGTATCTATATTCTTCTATATTTATTTGATTAGAAATTGTATAGATGTCAAATGAGATGTGAAGTTAGAAACTTCTTTAGGCGCGTTGAGGGTAAAATTTCAAGTTCGCGTCATGGAGTAAGACGACGATTTTGGTATCTTTGAATCTTGGCACTCGGCACACACGCTACTCATTTTTTATAATGGTCTAATTTAATTCATTAAAAATGTCCTGTCTAGGATTTTCCCAGTAAACCCATTTTTAATACATTTTTTAATAGACTAAATCTTATATATAAAATAAAAATGAATCGCAAAATGTGTTGGTAAGCGCATAACTCGAGAACGGCTGAACCGATTTCGATAATTCTTTTTTTATTATATTCCTTGAAGTACGAGGATGGTTCTTATGTAGAGAAAACGTAAACATGTACCACGGGCGAAGCCGGGGCGGACCGCTAGTTTATTATAAAATTGGTCTCATTCTATTATCACGCCGGTGCAGGTCGACTTATGTTCGGATCTTCTACCATAATATAGCTTTTAATTATATAATAAGCTTGGTACGAAAATGCTTTTATTACTTCTTCTTTAACAAAACTTTATGCAATATTTTATGCAAAATTTTATGCAATACAAATCCCAATATAGTTGATAACCTTGAATATAACATATTGCGATTTTATCTCAAGTCAAAGGGCCGCGGTTTACTTAATGATCTAAGGCCGCGGTCGATGGCATTTGCATTTAATTTCTTTCAAGAGTCAACTATATTTTTAGCATTATTCTTTGGAAATCTTTACATGCTATCAGAAATGTGTTTGTCAACACATAAAATCAACCAATTAATTTTTATAGGGTAGTCGTGACAAATAAAAAAAAGTGTGCGTGTACTAGTGTACACACGTAAGAAGTGAAACTTTTTTATGACCTTATTTTTCAAAAAATAATGTACTATATGCAACTTTACAGAAATACGTCGAATCACGCGTGGTAGGGATAAGAAAAAGATGGCGCGTAACGGAAAAATGTCACGCGTAACGAAAAAATGTTACACTAAATTTTTTTTCCAACCCCGATAAAGAAGTTTCACTTCAAAAACTATTATACGCATTACCTCATTAAAAGTACGCCAATTAATGATGTCCTATAATATTGTTAATTAAAAATGAATAATAGACCATCTTATATTACATAAATTAAATCAAGAATATAAATAGAAAACAAAGAGGTTTTTCTTGAAGGCGGTAGGTATAATTGTCGCACGCAATAGTAATTAAATACCTACTACCAGACAACGATTGATACCTAGAAAGTAGACGGACGTGATAAAGCAAAATCGTATAGTCATGATATATAATTATTAGTAGGTTTAACGTTTTATTGAAAAGTAGGCAAAGTCAAACTTAACGTTGATTTTATGTAAGACACTCAACATAAAGGCCACAGACACTTCTAACTATTAAAATGGGTGATAATGTTTAGAATTTTTTGTTTATTGTTTATTGTGACCAATTTTTAATGAATTGTCCGGTTATAGTACTGACCGAAATGAATTCTAAAACTTTCAACACTAATTTCTGTTTGGGAAAATTGTGATATCCGACAACACTTTTTTTTGTTTGTTTTGAGTCTCAATGTGTAGGCATCTCTATTTTGTTTCTCTGTATTAAATACTAACAAAAACAGGAGATTGTTTATTTTCTACAAAATGCTTTGTATGACGTCTGTTTATTATAAACGGATTCTACTTTATCATCGTCCTGTGTTGATAGTATTTCAACTATCTTAATTAAAAAAATATTTAATTTGTGAATGGTTTGTGTTCACAGGGACACGATACAACGGCGATGGCGCTAAGTTACATGATAATGCAATTAGCCAATGACACACGAGTGCAGGTACTTACACCTTTATATGGTTTTTTAATGAGTCAAGTTGTAAAAAAGTGCATGGCAGGATAGTCTGTCGTTAAGGTGTTATTAGAAAATAATTGTATCTGAGTATACATATAATACTGTACGGTGGACTTTTGTTTAACGTTATTTTGGGCGCCAATAATGGAGTAATAAAAATAACAATAAAATACATAAAATACACAATTTTTGCATAATTTATATACGTACCTAATCGTGCCGATCATTTTTTTGCTATCAGATTATAAATAGCTTCATCCCATTTTGCACAATTATTGTACTTGGATCTCGTAAAAAAGTTAAAATTTAAGGGCCTAAAATAAGAAATTAAACCTAGATTTCGTCTAGCTTGTATCTATGGTATACTTTCTAGCCTGCCCTACCTTTCCATAATTATTATTAAATTACTGATGATAAAAATAGCAAGTTTCACCTACATTTAATTATTTTATTATTAAACTAGTAGTTGCCTCTTCCAGAATAAATTATACGCGGAAATGGAGAGTATATTCCACAACTCTACACGTCCACCCACAGTAGACGATTTAGCTGAAATGAAGTATCTAGACTGCATCATCAAGGAGACATTACGATTATACCCCAGTGTCGTAATGATCAGCAGACATCTTAGGGAGGATTTGACGTTACGTAAGTAGATCCAAATTTATGTAGTCTTTTGCTATTTATTACATACGCCAAGATTTAATGTTCGTTATTTCGTTCGTTACTCAAAGAGTTTTACAACCCTCCTCACTGTTTACTTGTATCATGAAATTTGCCTCGTTTTGTGAACAATGTTCATTCATATAATTGTATCTATACTGCAATAGCAATATTTTCGTTTCGCTCCATTTATCATATTGGTTTCGCAGTTGGTGAGTGTTAATGTTACATGTTTTACAAACTGCGTAAATATAAGGCAATATACCCATCTTCTACCATGCCTAACATATTACTACCTACTTTTATTCCACAAAACCCAGAAATAGTTGGCAGCTTAAAAATAAAAATAACGATAAGAAACTGTCCCCCATAGCCAGCTCAAAAAAAGTTACGCGTAGGTACAATAACTGCAAATGTACCTACAACATCGACGAGCTGAAAAAACATTAGGGTAATTCCGGATGACGGGGTAAATGCAATAACGTTAAATTAATACGTAACTAGTGATTGATTAAACAAATATGAATAAAAAAATTTTCAAACACGTTAATTTTCATGCGATGCCTTCACTATACTCACAATAAAACGATGCTCTGAAGTGGTATTCACATTTTTCAGAGTTACCCGACATCCGGAATTCCTCGAATGCACTATGTTTTTTCTGCTCGTCGATGGCAATGAGCTCAATTTTTAAGCTATTGCATAGCTTCTATCGCGGGCCTTGAGCGCGGGGACCGAATCGAGAAATTCCGTAACGAAAAAACCTCACGCTCCCCACTCCGACGGGCTCGGAGGTGTGGCTTGAAGGCATGCTATGCAATAGCTTTACCGCGGCAGTCCCCGAGTGCCACACGTCTTTTATGTATTTTTTTTATTTCTTATTTCCAGCCAGCGGTTTCACCGTACCAGGAAACACAACGATCAATATTAACATTTACGATCTTCACCGTCGGGCAGATTTGTATCCAGAGCCTGAGAAGTTTATCCCAGAAAGATTCCTTCCCGAGAACAGCGAGAAACGGAATCCGTACGCTTTTATACCATTCAGTGCTGGACCAAGAAATTGTATAGGTTCGTATTAAGGATCTTATTTTCTTACTACGCAATTCTTTCGAGTAATCTTTTTCATTTTTGGTCAAATGAAAGAAAAAGCTAGTACGTTTTCCATGTTGTAATCTATCTAAATTTCAGTAGCCAAATCTATTTATTTATCTTTTTAGAATATGACAATATGAATATAATAATTATAAAATTCATTGGGGACCAACTAGGCACTAGGCGAAGCCTGTCCTGCGAAGCCAAAATACGATTAACAATATAATATTAATAACAGAGCGATTTAGATTGTAAATTATAGTTGTTATTACATAACATTACCTGCAAAAGCATTTTCTTTATAAATATATTTTATGATATCGTTCAAATTGATTGATGGTGATCGTTTGTAATTTTAAAACCACCCTCCATATACATATTGGAATTCGAATCTCTAATACATCTTATTTATTTAATATCTACATTTAATGTTTATTAACAAAACCTTTTCAGGTCAAAAATTCGCAGTATTGGAAATGAAGGCTCTGCTGTCAGGTCTGGTTAGAAGATTCCGGATTGAGGCAGTGACTAAAGCAGAGGATATTAAATATAAATGTGATCTAGTATTACGACCAGTTAATCCCATTTACGTACGATTTAGGAATAGGACCAAGTCTCTATAATTATAATCTTAATAATTTAATTAGTAAATATGTAGTTTTTATAATTAATATCTTAAATATTTTAATATTTAGTTACATTTAGGGGCATTTTAATTTAAGATTGTTGAAATAAAGAGGAAATTCTATGGGTATTGAATTTGTAAATATATTAATTTATTTATTTACCAAAAAATAAATCGCAATGAATCATGTATAATTACCATACATACCTAAGTATGTTATAGTCACGGATAGGTGAATATTATGCGAATATTTTTGGATATCTATTTTAAAATCTGAATGAAATTTGGTGTGAAATATATTTAAAAAAAATCTGAATTTCTATAGAAATATATAACTTAATTCTTATTAGATCTCACAGATAATTTATTTTTTTTACTGATTTATTATTTATAACTATTCTGTTGTGAAGATTAAAAAAAATTGAAACAACAAAATATTTTTTAAAAAGTAATTTATTACACAATGTAAATGCAACATAAAATTCAGTCTTAAAATACGTACATTTAGCTTAACATACACGAGGCACTGGCACGTTTAATACAATAATATCTCGATCTAGGGAGCAACTACAGTAAAATATAAAATTAAATATCGGTAAAAAAGAAAATTTTGCAAACAAAATTGCAGTTAGTATTAGGCAGTTCAGTAAAGAAACGAATCTTCAATGGCGGCGCTTATCATTCCCTCTCGCTTACACACGGCCGTACGGCATGCAAAAAAAAAAATGGAAAAATAAAATCACTAAAATGTATTTGATTTTCCCTATAATAGTTTTTATCATAAATTTACAATGACAATTATGCATTTGCGAAAGTAAATAATGTTTTATTGGAATTTGACAAAATATGTTCTTTGGGAAAAGTTGTTCAGTTTTATGGGCTCATTACAAATATTATGGGGATTTTGTTACATTCTGTATACGTAAATATGATAATTCATATAAATACACAAATACCATAACAAAAAAGTTTGTCAACAAACAATTTGAAATAATTAATAAAATAATTATCCATTTACGTTATTTTTATTTTCTTTTTTGCTGACCTTACCATACGTCAGTGTCAGCTTTGGCCGCCATTGAAGATTCGTTTCTTTATTGAACTGCCTAATAATGATATTTAGTGGTAAATGATTTTTTTAGTTAGTACTGTATTATATATTACTTATTATTAGATACTAATATACATACTACTTTTCCTTGATAAATATACAATTTATAGTATTTATACAAGTAATGAGACCAAATTAAGAACTGTTTGTATGAAAAGAAACATCACAACCACATAACATATTATTTAACTTTTAAGCGGGTAGTCGTATTTTTTAAATCGTAAGAAATAAATATCTACATTAGAATAAATAATAGCGTTGCTCCCTCGTCAAGAATATAAAATCTTATACACTAAATACACAGTTGATTTAAAAAAATATAAAAGTTATTGTACC
Organism: Colias nastes; assembly: GCA_907164665.1. Taxonomy (NCBI): domain Eukaryota; kingdom Metazoa; phylum Arthropoda; class Insecta; order Lepidoptera; family Pieridae; genus Colias; species Colias nastes. The sequence goes on along the minus strand of CAJQZM010038252.1, from coordinate 15,059 downwards.
ATCGTATATAACAACCGTTTCGTGATTTTCATTCCTGTATTTACTTCATTCTTAAAATATGATACTTAATAGTACTTAGGAGTAATATACAATGAAGTAGGTATAGGATTTTAAGTACGACAATATTAATTACAGCTAAAACTACATCTATAGCACTTTAAAAATAATATAAAATTGTTTGTTCATTATCTCAGATTATAGGAAAAAAACCAGTCAATGAAAAAATTTAAAAATATACGTTTTATAATTTCTATTTTACGGTAGTTCATAGCTGCTTTTGATTATGATTAATATAAAAATCCAAGCATTTTATTAGTTATTAAATTATTATACACTAAAAAAATCACATCTATTATAGTTTGTATGTATGTACATGAGCTAAAAATAATGTATTGTAAGTAGAAGATTGTAGTTATTGTAATATATCCATATAAATTATATGGTGAACATGATTTGTTCTGAATTTGTCAATATTCTGCTACTAAAATAAATACAGTTTCATTAATTACACATACTTTGGAAGTCATGTCATAGTAAATTAATTCCAATAAACACGTAAACATAAAACAATTTACACATTCCATTTTATAGAGCACCACAAATTATTAGGAATAAGACAATTGTTATTGCAGGAAATCATTAATCAACAATACACAACTTAGGTCTATGGCAAACTACTATATCACAATGCAAATAAGCTTACTGCAGTTGAACATATATTTGTACACAAGAGGTAGTTAAACTTATATTAATTATAATCTCTAGGACGCCTCCATGTGTCTGTGGACGGTGACCGGGGCGATAACACTATTTTTACCACAAGGTAACACAGTCATTGTCAAATCCGTGGCCATGAGCCTAGGCTTTACTTTTGCCGGTGCAGGGAAACTTACGTCAGACTTGGTATCGTCCGATAGGACGGTTGGATCGTTGACCGAGAATCCGGTCGCTTCTGAATCCTCGTGAGGAGTCATAGTCGAATACCCATGGTCAGAGCCTCCCGCTGTATGCGGCCGTCTGTACCCGGTTATAACGCGGTACGGCGATATCGGTGCCTCTATTTCCATAGCGGGTAACAACTTATCCTGACCAGATTGATCTGGCATATCATCTGACTGCAGATGGCTCATTTGTACATCAGCATCGTACCACGTTTCAGCTGGCCCGTCAACATATAAATTGTGACAACTAGCTGTCGAATTATTTTGCCGATAGCAGTATATCGCTACAGCAATTATAAGACTCACTGTTACGATAAAGCCAGCGATGGGACCTATAGCAGAGTAGCTAGCAAATGCATCTCGGTTGATGTGCCCAAATGTACCTTCACCGTAAGGCGTTACGGCACCCAAAACACCATTGAAACAAGTCGATTGTGATGTACAAAAAGGTGTCATGAGTGGCGATCGCCCATCGGCGTCTATTTGGCACCATTCACATCCCATCACTCCTAAACAAGCGGAATGCGACATGTAAGTTTCACACTGAAAGTCAAAACACGACTTAAGATTCTCAGCGACGTTGTGAAAGTAATGTGACTTATGATTATTGCCTTCAGGATTCATTCCACATAGAGGAATATTTTGATTAAAATTGGAGGTATTTGAATTGGGACAATCATAAGATTCAGAGCTGCATTCACATGGGCACTCGCATTCTGTTTGTTCCATTCGATTACAGTTCAAACAAAGCCTATCTACCATGCTGCAAGGGCAAAACGCGCCGACATTGCACGACGCATTAATAAGACCAACAAAGGCATTAGTGCCAGGAATAGCAGCGATATAATAATGCACACAATGATCTCCCGATACGACATTAGAAAGTACAGAGGACAAAGAGGTATTAAATTCATAATATCTCTGTATTGTTTTATCATAGAAGTTGTTGCACAGTCTCTTTGTAACAAAGCCCTTATGATTCAACATATCAATTGCTATCATTGATTCTTTATGAGTAATATGTTGCTGTTCTATAGGACCAGAGCTGTTTGGATCCATCAAACCAGGATGGGACGCCAAGTAGCCTTTATTATTCATTATAAAACACTTAATATTTGACATGGCACATAGAGGAGAACTATCAATGAGTAGTTTATACAAAAAGCCCATAGTGACATCCATAGCTACTACCATTGTAGGATAAATGGGGCTTTTAACTGAGTATGAAATAGTGACAACATACCCCGCACCACCCACATCTAAATTAGGAGAGGTTAAAATTATCTTTCCAGGTGTTTCTACAGCATGTGTATACCATGGTCGTCTTACAGGTTCATAATCGTATTCTAGTACAGTACCAGGGAACATAACAAGCACCCCACTCTCTGTTACTGCATATCTTCGCACAATATATTTAGACAGACCACCATGTAAATGTTGTCTCTTATAAAAAGACAGAATAGAATTTAAGAATCCAACATCATGTTGAATTTCACTTTTCAAGCCCGGATTTGACAATAGACCGTGTGCGACACTCTTAAGATAAGCCAAGTAATTTTGCATGTAAGTAATAGCTTCTTGGCCGTCACTCATATCATAAAGATAAGTGAACGGCGATTGAAAACTAGAAGGACTTAAGTAAACAGTGCCCTGATCTATGGTCGAAATTTGTTTAAAATGCCTACAAATCTTACCATTTTTTGGCGGAAACAAATCTATCCTATGATATAAAATCTCTTTATTTGTTCTCGTAAAATATATATTTGACTTATTAAATAAACTAGGAGCAGATTCTTCGGTCACAATACACACAATGTATAAATTTCTAACCCACTGCCAAGAGTAATTAATTTTTGTTGTAGAATTTTGTTCACCCACAGTCAAATTACCAGTGCTGTTGAATAGCATTTCTTTTGTAACATTATTAATAAAAGTGTATGGTTCTACACTGTCTAAATTTGTGAACTTAATTTTATCAGAAGCTGCCTCAGGTCGCGGAAAGTAAGTATGCATGAGAACCTTACCAGAAAAATCCATGACGAATGCCCGTCTGTTTCTATTTGTACCTTTAAAGTAGATAATATCTTCAGCTAGGTCAGACCAGTACAAGTCTAAGCCAAGAATGCCATTTGCTGTTGGATGCACCATTGACACTATAAAATCCCTTTCCGTTGCTTCCCATATAGGTGTTTCGACTTTTAAGCGGTGTTCATAATCATTTGGTAGTAAAGATATGAACGCAGATGCCACTTGACCAATCACACCACTATCATTAATATGCATTTTCATCACAGAATGTTCATTTGAATGATTGTGCCACTTGTCAAAATGTAAAATTCCTAATGAAAAATTTCTATTTGTATGATTCTCATACAGTAAACCGATGGCAAATTTTGTTTTATCACTTGTTGATGGTGGGAATATTTCTAGCCACACATCATTTTGCACCACTTTAGTATCGGTTAAGAAAATAATTAATTTGTTTTCCGGCAAGTAAGTTTCATTGAGTAGACTTTTTAACTCACTACCTATAGCTTGTGGAGCCAGACTTGAAGAGGAAAAATCTATTGTTGAAAGATATTCACGGAACAGTAGTTTGTTATTATCAGTAGCATTCCCAATGTTAGATGCTCCATCGCTGCTGCATGTATCTTCGAATTTGATAAAACTTGTCATGTTTGTAATTTTCAATGCTATCAAATCATTTGACTGCAAAGCAAATACTGTCTCTTTTGCAATATTTACAGCATGTTGGAGTGATTCTGCATTCATGTTATTATCAATAATAAATACAACTAGCTTGGATTCTCCATGAACAACCTTATGGTATAAGTATCTCAAATTTGAGTGTGGCATATTTGTACAATCTTTATCTGTTGCGTAATCCATATGTGAAAGGAAATATTGCCTCTTTATTTTCAAATCTTTAAATCGATCTAACATTTTTGACTGAGTATCATCGGAGACATAGTTTGTTTTTACAAATACAGATTTTCTTATTGAGTTGAATGGACATGGGTGAGTAAATGACGGTGTACTATTGTTAGTGATAGCATCATTCATTTCTAGTAAAATATTCATGGCAGACGATAACTTGTATTCTAATTTTTCCACTATATTCGATATTATACTGCTATCAGACTCTGAGTAGCAATTCATTTTATATGCCGTCCGAACTTCCAAATGTGAAGTGTACTCACTGCCCAACTCTTTAATAACAATTTCCGTAAATTTACTGGCTAAAGTATGTGATAATTGGCGAATGCTTGGTTTATGGTCGCATTGACTACTATTTCTTTTACAATCATCGTTTTGGGCTACCGTTTGGTATATGATGCCAAGGAACAGAAACAAGCATTTTAGATCCATTTTGTTAATATTATCTTGCTAATTACACCTGATAACACTTTTCTTTACACTTAGAGGTTATCAGAATGCACTTTATCTTTTCCATGTTTACGTGTATGTTTACATCTTTTTAAAACCAGATATTGAGGAAAAACACATCGCATTATTTCATGCACTAACAGAAATAATGTTTATTTACTTTGAAATTGCCAATATTACCTATCCAAAATAACACTTTTACGGTGTAAGCAAATTGATAAACAATTTTTTTTTGTGATTGAAAATTCAGAGGATTGAAAACGCCAGTCGCCAAGTTGAGACTCGAAAATATTTACACAGATTAGAAACAGCAAGAGTTAAGATGTCAACGTATAGATTATAAATTAATATAATCTTGTAGGCAGTGTTGCCACTTTGATTTTCTTAAAAGGGCAAGTCAGCGCGGCCGCGGCGCGGCGCGGCGCTCTGAAAAGGGCTAAAAATTAAACAAAGCGGCGAAATCACGAATAATGTAGTAGCGAGTACCGCCAAAACGCTTAAAATGATATTTTCTTTGGTTCAATAACAATTTTTTATATATAATTACTCCGAAAACGAGCATTTATAGTGGTTAAAAAAACTAAACTTTATTAGCCAATCAGAGCGCTCAGCGCGTAAGCAAACCCTCTTTTGGCATGGTAAAATGGCAAAAAATTACAAAATTAGCCACGTTTTGAGTAAATTCTGACCCCTGCAAAATAGCTACCCTTTTAGGGCTAAAGAGTTTAAAAACGGGTTGATTCCCCGAAAAAGGGCTAAGCTGGCAAAACTGCTTGTAGGTATGATGATCAATCCTGTTTAACATCATTGATATCAATAACACTGGTGTTACACTGCAGTTTATTAAAATATTTGTTATAAAATGGGATTGTAATAAAAAAAGACGTGTGGCACTCGGGGACTGCCGCGGTAAAGCTATTGCATAGCATGCCTTCAAGCCACACCTCCGAGCCCGTCGGAGTGGGGAGCGTGAGGTTTTTTCGTTACGGAATTTCTTGATTCGGTCCCCGCGCTCAAGGCCTGCGATAGAAGCTATGCAATAGCTTATAGCATGAAGCATGACGAAAATCTAATAAGCTCACTACTGAACGCGCTAATCTCAGGAACTACTGGTCCGATTTGAACAATTCTTTCGGTGTTAGATAGCCCATTTATCGAAGAAGGTTATAGGCTATATATCATCACCCTAAGACCAACAAGAGCGGAGCAATGCGGGTGAAACCGCGGGCACAGCTAGTAGATACATATTAGAAATGTGATTCCTTTCACAAGTTGTAAGCAATCAAATATTTAAAAAATGTACAAAAATAGCTATGAACGTTGGTTTTCTCTTTCGTGTTCAAATTCGTTTTCATTTATAATATTTTGGAATACCTACATAAAGTCTAATTTAAGAAGCAGCAGAAGGTACCATATAACAAATTTCAGAATACATAATTAAGTATGCACATCATTTTAGAAAGGTTTCCTTTTATCCAGGCTGGATACAACTATACAAGGAAACCTACCCGCTGCTCCACAACATCCAGGTAGAATCAAGAAAAACCATACATCTATTCGTTTGAACTTAAAACATAATTTTTTATACAATGTTTGTATTAATAAAAATGTTTAATTTCATAAATTTCAATAAAATCAGGAACACATCCATAATAATTGCGTGACATCCTTATCATCGTTTTTATACTTAGTACGGGTTATATTAATTGGTTTAACGATTAACGTGACATCTTTTAGATCAAATAGTCAATGTAAATAAGTACTTTGAATAAGATTTTTAGGCTTAATTTATTTGTCTCCATTGAATTGATTGTCATTAAAACTAGTGTTCATCGGGTCGCTACACGAAGTACGCGAAATGTAGAGTTATAAAAATAATATTTTGTTATGTATCAAAACTGAACTTTGGATCTAAAGTATTGGAAAGGCAACATGGAAAATGAAAAAGGAAAGGATGTGTCATCGGACATTTTGGAGAGTTTTGGGAAATATCAAATAATTCAGTATATTTTAGTGTTCCTGCCAGTTATTTTTGTTTCTATGAATAATGTGAATTATGTCTTCGTTGCTGGTGATATTGGTTACAGGTAAGTTAGTTGAAATGTAATGGGCGCAATGGAAACAGAATTCCGTATTGCACACGCATCACGCAAAAACTACTGCGCAGTTTTAGATGTTGCAAGCGCACGTTTAAATATAATACGAATCAAGGAAGCAGGGCTAGAAAGGCTAAGGAAATTTAAATTTTCGATTTCGATTTTATCAAATGTAGGTATGGATTATGATTTGTGAAATTAGACGTTTGTTCTCTATTGTGGTGAAATTCGTATTCCTTTTTAATATTTTGGGTAGGTACGAAGCAGCAGAAGGTCCACGTAACAAAATACAGAGTACACATGCACAACATTTTTGAAATTTAAGAGAAAATTAAATTTGAGAACATTTGGTGTAGAGTAGCTTGGCCTAGTAGAGGTTTTAAAGGTAAGTTTCCTTTTATCCAGGTAGAATCAAGTAATCCTATTATTCAAATAAAAAGTCATATTTTGGAATAAACATTGTTCAGTGTTCTATATAAATAAAACAATTGAGTTTTTAGTTCACCTGAGAATTTTATACATCTTTGTGTGTCTACAGAACTTGGGACACATTTAGATCCCAATTCTTTTTTCGGCAAAGTCGTCGTTTGAATTAGGCTCCTATTTTTACATTTATGTTTCTGGTGGGATTGGTGGATAAATTGATATTTGAACTAAGTACATAATTTTTATACAATGTTTGTTAAATAAACATGTTTTATTTTGTTAATTACAATAAAATCAGCAACAAACAACCGTAATTGCGTGACATAATCTTATCGTCGTTTTTAGACTTACGGATTATATGAATTGTTTTAACGTGACATCTTTTATTATGATCAAATAGTCAATGTAAATAAGTATCGAATAAGATGTTTAGGCATAATTATTTGTCTCCATTGAATTGATTGCTATGATTAAACTTAACTAGTGTTCATCAGGACGCTACACGAAGCACGCGAAATGTAGAGCTATAGAAATAATATATTTTTATGTATCAAAATTGAACTTTGGAAAGAAAGGAACCATGGAAAAAGGAAATGATGTGTTATCGGACATTTTGGAGAGATTTGGGAAATATCAAATAATTCAGTATATTTTAGTGTGCCTGCCAATTATTTTTGTTTCTATGAATAGTGTGAATTATGTCTTCATTGCTGGTGATGTTGGGTACAGGTAAGTTTGTTGAAATAAAATAGGCGCAATGTGTAAAATGGGCAAATGATATATTTCTGTATTCCACACGTTCATCTTGCAAAAACTGCTGTGCAGAATTGGATGCAGTTTTACTGATGTCATGATGTGTTGCTAGAGTTATGATTTGATCTCCACAGATTTATTCATTAGAATTTAAAAGGAGTTAACGTTTGCTTTATTCTTTCTTCTTTTCTTTTGAATGAAGAATTACTTAACTCGTTTTAAATCCTAATGAATTAAACTGTGGAGATCCGAGATTTTTTTTCATTTTTAGTTAGTTCGATTCCCGGTCGAAGCAAGTGAATTTTCGAAAACCTTTGAATGCAATTCTATTTCTTTTTAAAAATAAGGAAATGTTTCCTTTCATTAAAATTTGCTATCTCCAGTATTTCAAGTACTTTCCCTCCCTCCAGGGCCCATCGAAAATTTCCACACTGTATATACTCTAAGATATAGAGTTACCTATATTTTCAATTCAGAATAATTGGTTTAAAATTTCTCTACAACTATCCCAAGAATTCTCGTGGCTTTATATTAGTATTTTTTTTTAAATCGGCTTAGTAGATCCAAACATTATCCCCTGAAGCGTCACAAACTCACGAATTCACAAATTTTACATACATACATACAGTAATCCAAAAGTAATAATGCGCATAGAAATCTTCGTCACTGTTCGGCAACTGTCATATTCCCGGAGCGTCCGAAGATGATATCTATATAGAGTGGTTAAATGCATTTTCTTCATGCATAATTTAGTCAAATTATATGTTTTGTGCTAAAAGAGATTAATATGTATTTGTAAGTAACGATTTTGTGTCGATAATTCCTTTTAAGTAAATAAGCGAGTATAACCCCACGATTGCGAATATATCTTTGTTGGATTGATTTACTTAGAAAATTTTATAGTACTTTTAAAGTGTCTTACTGAAACTGGTCTAATGATGGAAGAAAAGAAGGTTAAATAACACAAAATTTATATTGTATAAAATATGGTTTTCAAACACAGGTTTATATATTTAAACCATATAAATCTAATCATTAAAATCTCAGTTCAAAAGTAAGTATTTACAGTGACCATTCTTCAATATTATGACAATTACAAAAAAATAAAAATAAAAACAATCAAAATCAGGGATTATCTTTATTTCTGACATTTTACGTACATCGGAACTTTCATTAAACTCTTCTTCATTTTCACTTTCCCTACTGCCATCACCTGTGTAAATCATTTCATCGATTAATTCAATTCACCTTTAAAAACAAAACCAAGAAGGGTACGTAATAGCAGCTCTATATAATTCCACACAGAGAGAACACGTGCAGTCACCACCAATATTTAAAGACAACTGACGGATTTTTGAGTTTTTTGACTGACAGGCTACCGTCACCTACCGCCCGATTTGTTTTTGATTGTGTATGACCATGAATTGACTTCTATTTCTTTTGAACAAAGTGTAAAATGCAAGTTCGTTGTTTAGGGCTCTTACGATTCAATGATCGAGTGTCTTCGGAAATACGACAATTAGCGAAGATTTGCATGCGCATTATTAATTTTGGATTACTGTACCTACTCTTTATTTCATCAACAACGTTATATCTGGATAATTATTAGAGAATCCAATTGATATTGTCGCAAAATAGTTGAATATTTTTCTATTTAATTGCCAAATAGTATAAAATCATTTAGGTACTATCATAACCCATCAACCGCCTAATAATATTATATTGTCTTTCAAATAATATGACCTTCTAAGTAATTAACGAAATAAATAAACAGCTATAGGCCTCTGAGCTTGGCGTTGAGATGTTATGAAGAAAGATATTGAAAATAATTGGTGACACATTTTATAAAATATTTCAGTTTATAGACTCTCATTGTTGATTAGTTAGAACTTCTTCAAATACTACATAACAAAATGGTAGAGAAGTAACTTTAGTAATTAATAATATGTACAGCGTCATAATTTTGGTTGTAAAATGTAATTAGGTAGTTCATCTTATCTTTGTTTTTACGATAATCTCATACAAAAAGTGTCTCTCCTTACGCAATACTTATGCAATATGTCTGAAAGAGATGAGATGAGATGAGAGTAGCTATAAGACTGCCATTAATGTTTAATAAGTTCTTTATTTATTTATCTAAACTAGAGTAATAAATAAATAATGTATATGTAATTATTTTTATATAGGTGCTACATCCCAGAATGCGAGGCCCCAGATCCGTCATATTCAGTTGCTTGGTGGCCGAAAACAGTTTCTGATAAATGCTCCAAACCGATATTAAACAAGACCCTTTTGGAAGACAATGTATGCACAAACAACAGTTTTACAACAGAAGTGGAAAGATGCACACATTGGGTTTATGAAAGTAACAATACGATTATAGGGGAGGTATGTGTATAATGTTTTATCTACAATCTTAAAAAATGGGTTACCATTTTTTATGAACCATCCCGATGTAGGCATTTATTAAGCTTACTAAATTACTATGTACTAATGATTCGATTTTGCCTTTGGGCTTCTGAATTTAGATCAAATTCACCAATCCCTAAGGAATACAGCAGTGATTGGTAGGTAATTATTATAAGTGGTATCCATCGTTCATTCAATTTCCATCCTCTAAATTAGGAACTAAACTCGAATACTGAAATTTTCAACGAAAAGTTATTTTTGAAATACATATTATATTTTGTATGTGATCTTTCTGTTCATTTCTAATAGAGATGGCCGACCTATAATATTTCCTTGCCCCACTTTTGCTCATATAATAACGCCGCATTGTAATTTCCGAAGTAATGTGTTCAATAAGATCCATTAATTTCAATGATTTATGGTCGTTTAAACCATTATAGTCTGATATCTATATTACATATAATTTTATTAACCTACTTAGCTACGTTTTTGATTAAATATATTTACGATGGCCAGACAAAATTGGCTTTGATTTTAGAAGTAGTAGTTACAATTTCTCTAATATGATTATTATAATAAATGATTAAAATATTGTAGGTAGTTAAGTGATGTTTTTTTTTATAAAACTATATTTTTTTGGTTCATATATATCTCTTTGTTAATTTTAAAGCTCCATCAGATAACAAGCAGAAAATTCTAATACCGATAAAGTTTATTCATAGTTCTATGTTATTTCAGTTCGATCTGGCCTGTGAACCATGGAAAACGAATATTATTGGCATGATACGAAACATCGGAATGGCCACGTCTATGCTCATAGTGGGATGGGTTGCAGATAAGTAAGTACAGTAAAATATTATTATTAATTCTACAGATTGTTATTTGTTCCCACTCCACGGAAACACAGACCGCCTTATATGGGTATGACCGCGAAAAATTGTACCGTTACATTCATGACATCATAACAAACGTTACATACATGACTGAATGCTACTTACATGACCATTATTAAGCTTAGTACATATAACAGTCATCTTTTCTTCCTAGCATTAAAAAAATTAACGTCGACACGGTGTCTCACACTCACACGACAGGAAAAAATGGAGATATAGGTAAAACCAATTCATATCATAAAATAATGAATTAAAACAAAAAGATGCATATAAATCAAAATTGTATTGAAAAAAATTGAATTTTTTTCCGCTATTTATTCTTTTCTGCATTTTTCATTTGTAGTTCTTTATATTTCTCGGGATTTTGAACTTGTAACTTCTCTCGATATTGTTTTTGCCTTTCGGCATTCGTCAACGCCATCTGTAATTTGATCTTCTCATCTGAAAAAACAAATTAAAAAACCCGACTGACACTGCAAATTCATAACACGCAGTCGGAGGCTACACGACACGGCTACAAAATATTATCCTCCTTTTAAGCGCAGTCGGGTTATAATATATATATCTATAGTTATATAGACAATGATATTCTAGAACAATCCAATGATATCTTGCACATCAAAATCCGTTCAGCCGTTTAGATTTGAAAATATTTCGCGCAATTTTTTAATAGACATATGTGTTCTAAGCCTAACAATATGTCATGACTGAACGTAACACATTTCGTTACACATCGTTATAATCATGACAAAAAATGCGTGCGACATAACCTTAAATTAAAATTACTACTTGATTGTGAATGCTAAGACCCACGAAGTAGTCTGATTCTTTAGTTTTATAGTAAACCTACGTAAAGATTTATAATAATAAGACAGAATATATATACTTACCTCGCAATCGAACACTTTAAATACACTTTTTTCGGGCGACAAATCTCACATCAACACAAAACATCATTTCTCTCAAAGAAAAAAAAGGCTGCCTTTGTTTTTTAAATGTTGCCAGCATGCCAATAGTGTTGCCACTCAAGAAAATTAGAGAAGGATTCTGATAATTCTTATAGTATGGCAGTTAGAGACGTTACATACGTGACGTTACACACGTATAAAAAAAGTGGACAGTTTTTAAAATAATAATAAAAAATTCATTAAGGCCTTGTGCATTAAAAGATTTTTATGTACATGTTGAATAAGAATCGAATAACTTAAATTTTTTATAAAAATGCGAGGCAGTTATATGGAAATAAAAGTGAGGCCAGTAAAAAAAAAATATAAAATAAAATATTTCTGCAAGAGATAAATTGAGTTTTATGAAATAATCTAAAAGAACACAAGCATACCTTTTATTACATATCTAAAAAAGCACTTATTGTCAAAAAATGTTGATGTCATATGAGAAATAAAATGGGAACATTGAAAAAATAATTAATGTACAATTTTTCGCGGTTATACCCATATGAAGGTTTAGACTCTAGGGTTAAGACATTATAGGGAAATTATAGGGAACTAGCTTTCCACCCGCGGCATCGCCCGCGCAGTCAAAGAAAAACCCGCTCAGTTCCCGTTCCCGTGGGATTTCCGGAATAAAACCTATCCTATGTCCCGGGGTAAAAAGTAGCCTATGTCCTTTCTCGGGTATCAAAATATCTCTATACCAAATTTCATGCAAATTGGTTCAGTAGTTAAGGCGTGATTGAGTAACAGACAGACAGAGTTACTTTCGCATTTATAATATAAGTATGGAAGTATGGATTACGGGAGGAAGTACCTATCATCTATCTTTGGAATATTCCGTGACTCTATATAGGACGTAGGTGCAAAGCACCTAATACCTAACATATTTTAAATAAAACAAGCATACTTGTTTGCACTTTAATCATTTTGTTATCTCATAGAATTATAAGATTACAATGTATGAAATCGTATTAGATATTTATTTTAACAACATCATAATGCAATACAAATATTAGTCAATATCTTAAAATTTTCTAGTTTTCTTGGATTTGATTATTTTTACATTGTGAACCTAAAATTTTTTCCTGTAAAGTGTTAGAAATATTAAGAAATGCCACATAGGCCATAGCATTTGCTAATGTTCGTAAATTAATCGATATTTTATACGGTATGTGAAAAATAACATAAATAAACATAATTTGTTATACGTTGTTTTATGGAATTATTATTATGAATACCAGTAAATAAAACAATTCAGTGTTTAAAATGTCGAAATAGCAAAATAGAAAAATGTATAGGTACCCGACAGGGCCGATTTTGATCACACTTTTGCTGGCAATGGCGTATAGTAAAATTAAAGGACTCTCATATCATCTCATATAATATATCTGACTAAAAAATAGCTTCGTAATATGTACGATTATACCTATTCTTTGAAGTTGGATGTGTGTCTCTTCTATTTATTCTTTCGTAGTACCTAACTAGTTAGTAACTATTTTTTTAAAATAGATATCTTGGAATTATTATCTAAATAATTAATATCTTTTTTTAGGATTGGCCGCAAACCTACATTCATAGTGTGCTCAGTTGGCGTTTTATTAGGAAACTTCAAGACAATCGCCACTTCATACAATATGTACATCACTTTAGAATTCCTGGAATCTCTCGTGTCTGGTGGAGCATACACTGCTGGAATGGTTTTAAGTACGTATTCTATGTATTCTGAAAATGGTATTATGCTAGAATTCTATGTAGGTATTTGTGATTTCATGCAAACATATAAATCAGAAAACTGTCTCTGAAAATGCTGTATTTGATTCCTTTTTAGTCGAATTATATTGTTATACCTAATCTAAGCGCGCGCCATGGCTCATCAATTATTCTAGATCTTAAAATTAATAATTCAAAAAGTAACAATAAAATATAATTTTAATTTTTTTCAGTGATTGAAATTGGTGGAAAGAAAAATAGGGTACTTGCTGGAGTTTTATTCGCGTATGCAATTTATATGGGTGAAGCCGTTTTTGCATGTATTGCTATGTTAGTACCCTATTGGAAACACTTACTGTACATAATGTGTTGTCCATCTATAATATTCCTTTCATACTTCTTCATAATCCAAGAGAGCCCGAGATGGCAAATTTTAAATAAAAGGACTGAAAAAGCGAAGAATACTCTAAAAATCATAGCCAAAACGAACAAATTAGACGTAAATTTAGCGGTTGTAGATAATTTAAGTGAAGATCAGTTAAAGAGAACATGCAGTGACGAAACAAAAAGCAAAAGAGAAGGTTACAAAGATGTATTCAAATCTAGGGAAATGATTAAACGAATATTTGTCGCATCTATCTGTAGATTTGCAGTTAGTTTTATATACTACGGTCTAATTGTGAATTCTGTTTGGTTGCCGGGAAACAAATATACAAACTTTATGTTAGCGGCTGTAATGTCGTTTCATGGAGAACTGATTTCTATGTATTTTATGAACAAATATGGGAGGAAAGTGCCTTTATGTTTGGGATATTTGTTATGTGCTGCTGCATGTATAGCGAGTGGATATGTCTCTGATCGTAAGTATATTTATTCAGATTATTTGAATCATTAAGAATATTAATATTTGTTTATATTATCCTAATTCAATTCTTAATTCTGAGGTTACCATTGTCAAAAATGTTATCCAATAATCTTTAATAAACTAAGACTACAACAAAAAATATTATTTCTAAGATTACGGGGAACTATTAAAAAAATATAGACATAGTATACACTATACAGGGTGTCCCACTATTGGTATACTAAGCGCGAAGGATCTTGTAGTTTTGCATACACTGATCACGAAAAATACTTAAACAACAAAATTACGTCAAAATTTTTTTGCTAAATTTTTCCTGAAAATCCATGTTTTCTTCTCTAGCTTCGCGCAGCCGGCATATACCGCTTCGCTAATATGAGCATTTTGTCTATGAAAACATAATCTTAAACGATAGCTCACGTGCTGGTGGCAAAGTTGGGCGGGTTGCTTGTTATGTCGCGGAAGAATTCTAACAAATACCCGCGGCCCCAATGACTCTAATAAACTAGTAGACGCGGCATACGCCAACATCATTGCACTAAAAAACAGCGTAATTAATACATACCTACTTACTAACGCATTTCACCAATACAGTTGTTCTCTCTTTCACTCTCACGCACGAGACATAA
>CAJQZM010038249.1:83403-104788 GCA_907164665.1 Colias nastes | reverse complement strand
ATCATCAAGCAGCAGGAGTAGCGTAGAACAGAGTAAAAAAATATGTATAGGACCGGTTGAAGGAAATTTTTGCGAATACCACATAGATACCCAAAAACAGAAAAGGAAAAGAAACTCTAAGTTCCAAGTATTAGTTCCAAGTTTCGGATACGACACCAAAAAACTTTTATCCAGCAACCCTGAATCAAATTCACAAGTGTTCGCATTATACACCACATTACTCGGAATATTGATAATTCTTTTTATACCCAACAATATATTTCAGTCTGGGGTCACTGCACATGTAAATACGAAATGAGGGGGTCACTGTATTGGTGTGCCGGCATTTTGCACGTGGCGCGAGTTGCCATGGCAACCGGTTTCATCAAAGGGTTACGTTTAGAAACGCTGATTGGATCATTATCTTGACAGTTGGGGTGAATAGGGCTTTAATAATGTATGCTGATATGGCTAAGTTTGAGATCCGGAGGTGGTACTCATAATACGATAAAGTATACATGAACTGGCATCTATACCACAACCTACTGCTATACGAGCTATACTATCAGGTAACAATTGCTGATTTTGTAGGAATATAAAAGTATAATACTTTTTTTGAAATCGGTTGAAAAGGGAAATGGTTCACGATTTATGCTCGTGTTAACGCAAAATTGTTTAATAAGTTCTTAGAAACATGGCAGACAACCACCCTTTCTAAGATATCGTATATTTTTAACGAATAAATAAGGCAATTAACCATCTTGTTTTGCCATTTCTAAGAAATATTTTAATAAGAATAAATAAGGGAAGTATCTTGTCGGTAAATTTCTGTATAAATTGCCTATTGAAAAGGTACCTGATTCTTGCATAATTTCACGATTCAAGAGCGAATGAAAAAGGCCTTTTGAAAGAAACCTAATTGCCTGAATAAATGTTTGTGTAATCTATGAAACAAATAATATAAATATCTCACATTTAAGGATATAATAGAGTTATTAAATATAACTTTTGATGATAAAATAATTGATGTTATTTTAAAGTAGTAATAACTTACCGTAAGTTCCTCAAACGACAGTCAGAAATAATACTGATTCGGGAACGGGAATCTCCGTCCAGGGGTGGAAGAGTGGCTTTTGATCTTCCAATCATGCTATAAAACAGTATACTAATAAGTTATAACCATTTACTCTATAGTCCAATACAAATTTTGTAAAAATCATAAGACATACACAATTGATATGAAATCTTAGTGGCAAATAAAATATTTTAAGTTTCTCTATTTAAAAATAACATTTCTAAATAAGATCTATGCGCTTCTACTTTTCCTTGAGAATGTATTAGTTACCAAAATCATAAATACCTAAGTACATAATATTATAAAACAACGCCTCCGTCGTATCTGTCTATCCGTTTGTCTGTTCGCAATAAAGTTAATAACTACAGTGTTTTCATTTGATTACTGATTTTCATTATGTTTTCACTCTCTCAAGGAATCTGCCAGTCTGCTAGTAGGTATCTTATTTGTTAAGTTTTACACAACGCAGGCAAAGCCGTGGGTGGAAAGCTATAGTCATATTAATAAGGTCTAAACCTAGGTCTGCTGAACAGTTTGCTCTTCTCAGTGAGTTTTCGCTTGGGTCTCAGGCGGTCCACTATCGAATCACCAGCGCCATGCAACGATCCATCCACGGGTGTGGTTGTTTTCAACGCACTGTATGTTGACTCCTGGATGAAAAAAATCTTTTCTGCAGATATTATTTCTCCACAAAAAGTAGATTATGAATTTTTTTTAAAGCATAAGTAAAAAATTCTGCGGGATTTTAACCCGCGTCTTTCCGGGGCGAATTTTTCTCATTTATAAAGCATTTAATGCGATAAAACGAAATATATGAAAATACTACAGGCTAGTAGGATAGAAGCTAGATAGGCTTTTAAAAGTATGGCCTATCTGTAAACTCATTCATCAATATACATAATATATTCAACCGATTGAAGCTGTGAGCCGATGAAAAATATAGCAAATTTAGGTGTTTGGATGATTGATTACAATTTGTAAAAAATTTGGTTATAAAATAAATAAAACCATTATCAATACTTTCCCTTGTAAAATCCTAAATCCTGAAGTGTAGTTATTTTCATGTTAATTTTATTTTTATTGAAAACTATAGATTGTTTATACCACACTCATGCCTCATGGTGAAGTTAGTTGACTTACCTATATAGAATAGGTATATAATATATATAGAATATATTTTAATCCTCTAAATACCGTTTATTTCAAGATCTATAATACTTGAGAAAATACGATTATAAGAAATACTTTGAACTCATTATAATAAGTAAGGTAGACATAAACAGATAAATACAATGTGAAGTGGCCATTAATAGAAAAATTCCCGTATAATAGGATTATTTATACTCGCAACTTATTTTCAAAACAAAACAAAAATAATTTCCTAAACTCTTGAACCGATATTTACGGAACTCTACATCATAATGACGTCATCACTACATAGTATAAAACAAAGTCGCTTTCTCTGTCCCTATGTCCCTTTGTATGCTTAAATCTTTAAAACTACGCAACGGATTTTGATGCGGTTTTTTTTAATAGATAGAGTGATTCAAGAGGAAGGTTTTAGTATATAATTTATTAGGTTTTAGACAAAGCGGGCGAAGCCGCGGGCGGTAAGCTAGTTAATAATAAGCTACTAAAGAATTAAGAATTGCCTGTAACAAAATTACGTTTAACGCAAGCTTTCTATAAACAGTTAATTCCTAAATTACTAGTTACATATGTTTAGTTCCTAAAAACATTTTCAAAATAAATGTAATACCTTATGCGATATTTCCTCAGTGCTGTAGTCGGTGATCTTCTGCAATATTTCGCTCTCTGCACAAATATTCGGTTCGCTTGTTACACTGCTCGAATCCTTTGATACAAACTAAACTTTAGTATATAAATAATATTATGATCCCATATGATACGAAATGAAAATAAGAAATGTGTTGCAATTTATAAAATAATATTAAATGCTTCGTTATTTATAGTGTAAAAAAGTTCGTGAAATTTTTTTAAGAAAAAAAACTTTTGGCGCCATCTCGCGCATTTTTATGCAGTTTTTGCAATGAGACGAATCTAAAGTCATCTTTCTATCATCATCATCATTTCATCTAACCAAACCTTCTGGTTAAAATATAAAACTACTAGGTACTTATTAACTAATGACTTTATGCTTACATAACTGATAGTTTTATATTTATCCGTCTCACTTTCGAATGGTAGATTCACTTTACCTGGAAAGCTGTGAAAAATTATAATCATTTTTAATTTTTCATCACGAAGAATGTATTGTTATAACGTCTCTGGTTAGACCACAAGGTTTGGATTTTTTTCTCTCAATATAATATTATTATAGTAAGTCAGAAACATCTAGTAGTTATTAACGACTCAATTGACGATAATGAAAAAAAAATATCCATATTTATATAGCTTTGCCCGTGGTGCCGCTCGTGCGAGCGGTTCCTATTTTCCATTTATGTATATCCAAATAACGAGAACATTATTCGAATCTCGTTCAACGATAGGTGAGAAAACGGAAACAGAGATACTTTCAATTTTTTTTCAATTAGCATGCAAAATAAATATAGATAATAGAATATCTTGTGAGTGAGTGAGCGAATGAATGAATGATTCGAAAAATATTAGTTAATTTCACCAGCAATCAGACGGTATATCATCAACGATGGGATAATCTATCGACGAGCTGCTGGGCCACTTCTTAATTCCCTCCTCTTGGGTATCTTCTAGCACCATCAGGTCATGCTGGCACCAAGTGTCCTTGGGGCAAGGGTCTGGTGGAGTGTCCGGGGTCCACGACTCTCGCCGCTTGGGGATGTAGCAGGGGGGATACGCGCTCGGCTCCTCTCCCGGGTCGTGGCGATAGAAATACCTGTACGCGTGTATTGGCTAGATCCGGCTCGAAGGACCGATCAATGTACGTACCGTTTATAGTGCATTTATATTGTTATTTGTTTTAAAAATAGACGGTGACGTACTTCATTATGTAGTCGAACGATAATAGTTAAGATATGCAAACACCTAGGTACAAACAAAATTCGTGAAAATCATTTCAGATATAATATCTTGATTTAGAAATAGTTCTATGAATAAATGCGATACTGCTTTTCAATACATCACTTTTATACTACTACTTTTCATTGTGTCATAATATATAATTCTTATTATATACACATAATATCTGTATTACATTCTAGCTAGTACCAGTGGCTTTGCACAAATTTAACTAAAAAAGGTAGCCAATGTTATAATCCACAACATAACTTTATGTGTGTTAAATTTCCTAAATATCCAATATTTTTCCGTGAAAGGCCAAAAAGTAACAAAATATATCCGCCTTACTTTCACTTTTTATTCACATTTAATTTATATATTTGGATAGATAAATAAATAAATACCAGTCAATCAACTTGAGCCACGCTTTAGCAGCACAGTGTGCTGTAAACAAGGCGTTTTGCCGCTCCATATATTTCTCATAGCAGATCTTCATAGCTTCTTCGATTATCTCTTCCCGAATATCGAGTATCATCAAATCGTCTTCTTCCTTTTGTAGTATTTCTGCCCTAAATGTAACTTTCTATTATAACGTTGCGAAAGTAATTTTGTCGGTCTGTCTGCTTTCTTCACATCAACCACTGAACCGATTTAAATGAAATTTGGTACAGAGATAGCTTGAGACCTGAGAAAGGACATAGGAACTATGCGGGTTTCTCCTTTGACTACGCGGACGGAACCGCGAATGGTAGCACATTAAAAATGGTTGCCTGTAAAGTCGGTTTTACGGGCGAAGATTTTACGTGACAACGTCTTTTTCTCGGTAGAATATTTATGTGCTGCGCGCGCGGCAGACCGATCATAGTTGAGTGGGAGAGAGACGCAAGGCATTCGGCGGGCCTCTCTCTCGTTCGGTGACTCATCGTAACGTTACCAAGCGTTACACTTTTTCATAAGTGACTCCCAGCCGCAACCTAATTTAAGACGTTGTCACGTCAAAATATTCAAAATATGCATATATCCATACCTATTATTATTTTATCGATAACAGCTTAGAATCTGCGCTACTTTTATATTAAAACATTATGTTCTTACCATGTCCTTTCTGGAACATCTTTGGGCAAAGCCATTAATGTTCTTTGGTCGTCTGCCAACATAAGCTTTTTCCCTCGTCGAGAAATTTTATATTTGCCCTTGTCGGGCGAGGTTTTGCCAGCACTACTCATCATGATGAAAATATCTTATTTTAAACGATAACAACAAAAATTGTTTACATTAGTTTAGACAATTCCGCAAAAACTGAAAGGTGGATATTTCATTTTTTTTAATATCTATGGAAAACACTCGTGTACCAAAACGATGAAAGTAGGTTTAAAGGTGTATTATGAAATTTATTTCCTAGCATTGAGCAGCTGAGCAGTCCACGAGTAGTCAGAAAAAGTTGTCGATTTCTTCTAGGGTAGATTTTAATTTTTAATAGCGCAAAAATGTTTAAGTTGCCGCATTAGACAACATTTTTATGGCTATCTATTAGAAGGGCTTATCCAAGGGCTTATCTATCATTATCTAAAAGTTCTAGTTGAATGATTTATATAATAACAAGATAACGTTCTGTAGGTGAAGTGTATAGTCGTCAGGTTTTTTTTTGTAATTCTGTTTTGATAATACTTAGATAACTTTATTAACGAGTTAAATAGTAAAAAATAATTAATATCAACATTATTTTAACTCTAATTTGAACATTATGTGGCCAGAAATAAAACCAAAAACATTATTGTCTATGAAGTAAACGGTTGACATATGTTTGAAAATAAAAGTGACAAAAACCGAATGCATATTGCTAGATTTTCGAAATTATTAATCTTCAGTTATTTGTTTTGCAAAATGAAAGGAAATTACATTTATAGTGTATAATTTGTGTGTAAAGAACTCTAAATGATGAGTGTATATTTTCTGATATTAATTTCTGTTTTTTGAGGACAATGTACACTTTGAAAGGAATTTTTCCAGAACCCAGTAAGTATTGTTTTTATATGAAATTACTACACTGAATTTTACTTATTCAACTCATAGCCATCCTAATTTAAATTAAAAGAAAGTTTCGCTGACAAAGTATTTATTGGTAAATTATCAAATACATCATCTAATGTTTTCTTTATTGTTTACAGAAAAGGAACAAAAAAAGAACTTCATAAGAGAAAATATGAAACAATTAAAGTTTATACAAGGCAAATCACCTAAAGAACCAAAGTATACATTAAAAAGCGGGCATCCTCCACGCTTTTCGAGTTCCCTTGCGGCTTCGAACACGTTAGGTCAAGTCAAATCCTCTCCATCTAGTAAGAGTGGGAAGGTGATACTCAATATTGGCAAAACAAGTGCCTTGGGTGGCCGTAAAAAGCTCCCAGATGTAAGAATAAAGAAGGGAGATATGGCGGAATTTTTAAAGCGAAAAGAGCAAAGACAATCTAATGTACCAGAAGACCAATCAGACGATGAGGTGAAATCGACAGAATCATCAGGAAGGTTGCGGGATATAGGCTGTCAGACAATTGAAAGCAATCTTTCGCAACGGCTCGAAAGTGCCAAGCTAACTATGTTGTACAATAGGGAAGAAGACAGTGAAACTAAAATAAAGGCGAGCGGAGACTCTGGTCGTCACAAAAGTTCATCACCAGTGACACACACACCCAGGCGGGCTGGTGATGATTTAATGGAAGAAAGAAATAGGAGTAGATTGAATTCTATTTTGGAGAAGAAAGATAAAGACCCATATTTGCCTTCAGGTTGATATTTTTTATGTTTTTAGAACTAGAATTAATCTAATAGAAATTATCTAAACTTAAGTGTCCTCAAAACATGTGCAACAAATAAAAAAAAATATAAATTACATAAATCTGATTTAATAAATTAAAATTCCAGGATACCAAAAAGGTGTACTACCTCGTTATCTCCGAGAACGCAAAGAGCAAGAAGCCAAGGAGCTGGAGGGAGCGAAAGCAGATGACGATCACATTGTATGTCCTCCGGGACATGTCACACTGCCAGATAGTGAGAAGCGAGAGACTTTGCGAATGCTACGGAATAGTGAGTATTTCCATGTTTAGAAATTAGTATTGTTTAAATTAGGTCCACTGTTTATATCTTTTTAATATGTGTAATAGTTTATATTTAGATACATAAATATACTTACAAATAATTAGTATTAAATATTCTTTAGCAGCAAATAAAATACTATTTAATAAATTAAAATCTTAATTTGGTGAGCTAAAAAGGCAGTGTTATTGTTACATAACAATCTTATGCTCACAAAAAAATATTCAATTCATCTATATTTATAAAAATGAAACCCGTTTCACGTTGTCACGGCATCACGTGTGAACGGCTGAACCGATTTCGATAATTCTTTTTTTATTATATTCCTTGAAGTACGACAATGTTTCTTATGTAGAGAAAACGTAAATATGTACCACAGGCGAAGCCAGGGCGGACTTATTTATATATAAAACTCAACATATTATGTATAATATAAATATTCCGCAGGTTTTGCGGAACTTGTGAGCGAGTTAAACAAAATGCCAGTGAAAACAGATACATTGAGGATGAGAAATCGAAAGATGGAACTGGAGAAACAACTAGCGAAACTCGAGGAAGGCATCAAGGTGTTCTCTCGGCCAAAAGTGTTTGTCAAAATTGGAGAATAACGTGTAGTTCTTATAAACAGTATTGATGATTGACGATTTGTTACACTTTGTCTGGTTGATAAATTTTTGTGATGTTACTGCAACATAAAAAAAAATAATGTGAATAGAAGATTGTAACATAAATATGGTGAAGAGTGTTTTAGATTATAATGATGACAAATGCCTAGAATGCATGCACATATTTCTGATCATAATTTACTGTTAGTAATTTATGTATGTAATTTTCAATATTTCTTTAAACTTGATGCAAAAAAGGCTAGCTAATTTTTTTATCACTTGGTTAATTTTTACCACTTGGATAGAGTTAAACTCTGATTGTAGACCTACAAATCTTGCCTTTTTTATTTTGTACCTGTTAAAATAATAAGAAGATAGAAAATTTTTAAATTATATAAAATTTTCCTGTTAAATGAAGTTAATATTTTGAATTAACTGTAAAATTTCTAAATTTTATGTGAACTGTATCATGGATTTTTAATTAATATCACAAATGATTCCTAAATAATACCGTCCAGTATTTAAAATTACTAGTTATAAATAAGAGAAGTAGTCAAATTATTTGTTGCTATGTAGTGTCGTAATTATTATATTTTAGTTTTAATTAATTAATGTATGTTATGTTCATGTAACTAATATAATGACGTGAATTAATGTTTGTATGATTTACAGTGTCTATAACTTTTGGAAATTTAATATATATTTGTTTCCAAAATGATTTTTTATCAATATCATCTAAACTACCATCTAACTAATCCTTCCTTAAATATTTCAACACCTGAAGCTATAATAATATAGACAGCTATAGCAACATTGAGAAGTTATATACAGTAACTAGCTTCCCGCGCGCGGCTTCGCCCGCGTTTTCAAAGAATAGCCCGCATAGTTCCCGTTCCCGTGGGATTTCCGGGATAAAACCTATCCTATGTGTTAATCCAAGTTGCCCTCTGTATGTGCGCTAAATTTCATTGTAATCGGTTCAGTAGTATTTGCGTGAAAGAGTAACAAACATAATATAAAGTAAACAACATAAATAAAAGAGTAATAAACATACACATCCATCCTCACAAACTTTCGCATTTATAATATTAGTAGGATAGGATAGGTTTCATGCACTGATACATTTGAGAACTACTTAACTGATTGTATAGACCGGAGCACGGAGATAATATAGGACTATACTAGGCACAGACTATTCATTTTTTTTAACCTGTTATAACAAACTAGGTTGAAATAAGCTTTAAAAAGTTGTGGATTTTTCTAAGCTGTGAAAGTCGTTTTTAAGACAAGAGAATCCGAAAGCAAATAAATATGTACTGAATTGATTTGATGAAATTTTGGTATGTTAAATTACAAATATGGTAGGCATCACTATGGTAAAGAGAAAGACGCGGGTTCGAATTCCGCCACTTTCCTGCTCTTCTTTCTTACGAATATTCAATCCCTACTAATATTATAAATGCGAAAGTAACTCTGTCTGTCTGTTACGCTTTCCCGCCTAAACCTCTCAACCGATTTTGATTAAATTTGGCACAGACAATCTTTAGACCCTGAGAAAGAACATAGGCTACCTTTTATTAAAACACCACGCGGGCGGAAGCTAGTTATTTATAAATTATATTGAATGCATTAGCAAGAAACATAAAAATCAAAATAAATATCAGTTGTATTTCTTTGACATTAAATATCGATAAATAATATGCAATAATTAAAACAAAGACTATAATTCAATATGAATAAAATTAAACTAACATTATACTAATTAAATTAGTACATAACAAAGTTTACAGTTTTCTAACATGCTGAAACAAATGCCTATTAAATATAATGGGCCCTTTTCTATAGAACTCTTCTTTGTTTGTGTGCCATTCATAGAAGGAGAATTCGGGAAAGAAAAATTTGATTTCCCTCTCTGCTGATGTTGGCGAATCTGGAATAATTTGGTTTGATATCATTAAAATTATAAAAAAAAAAAACATTATTTGGGAAAAATGCATTTTATTATGTCTTTCAATGTTAAGATTATATATAGATGAAATAAATATAATATTCAATACAAATTACAAATAATTCAATATTCAATACAAATAATGGCCTATTCAATACAAATAATTGTATTGAATAAGCTCCAAAAGTACTGAACAGATTTTAATGATTTTTTCAGTAATAGGAAGCTACATTATCAACAAGTAACATAGGCTATATTTTAAATTGCTTTTAACATGGGCTAGCCGGGACACCAATTAATGTCTATTTCTTATTTATATCTGGCAATAATAAAAACTATTTTAAAGATAAGAAAAATACTTTGGTTTATGTACTAATAAAGGAGTAAGTATTTAAAGTTATTAAAAAAGTATATATGCCTGTACTAATACCAGCTACACTTCTTGTTACATAGGTATTGTTAAAAGTTTAAATATACAATTTTAATATATACAGTAACTCATATAAAATAATAAATTATTTATACCTGAGCCATGAGCAACATTCCTAGTGTCAGATATCCCAAACATGCCTCGCAAAGAAGCTGGATCTTCAAATTGTGCTTTGTAAACTTTGGTTGGACCTAGCATCTTCCTCCACAGTTCTATTGCATTTGTATGCCCAATTATGTGTAAATCTATATACCCACTGAAAATATTAAAATTTATGATTATGTATCACCATTAAGAGATCATTAGATACAATATAATATTAGTTACAACTTAACCTAAATTAAGAATTTTCTACAACACATGAATATACAAAAAATAGTTACATTCTCTTCATGTAGGTGGTTCAAATTTGGTAATATTTATTAGTCGAATAAGGTATAATAATAATTTGATAAGCATCCAAAATATTAAGATTTTTCTAGAGTACATATTTCTGCTAGGGTGTAATTTTAGAGAATAAACGTTACCTAGACATAAAAGTTACAAGCCGGTTGAAGAAAAACTTTCCCGCATGCTCTATGTAGAAGTTACCGGCAGTTTCTTGATCCAGGAAAACTCTTTTCGTTTCAATCACAACAAATTTATTTTTTATAACGTTTCTTATGTATGAAAGGGCGACTGGATTTTTTACTGCATGAGGCTTGATAATAGCCAATGATAGCTGTAATTTCGACATTATGTTATGAGTACACATTTTCTCTAAATTCCATGTTTTCTAATTATTTTAAAAATTATTTGAGAGTACCTATTGTTTTGAAAATTTGATCTTAATATCTTGACACTTGACAGTTGGCAACTTGACATTGACACTTGAAATATTTTTTTAGTTTTGTATTTTTTTTACACCATGCAAGGCATTCACATTTCACATACTTATTTTCGATTTTATATAAAATACATATTATATATTATTTTTATGAGTATTTTTACCACAATTTTTACACGGCAAATACAATCCTCAATCCTGACAGTTGTGGCTTGTGAGTTGTCATCTTATTTGACTTTTGATTTGAGGTTTCCTCCGTTTCCTCCAGTTTCCTCTTTGGTTTCCTCCGTCCTCGTCGGTTTTTAAAACTACAATTAATAGGTACTACAATTTTCAAATACATATTGTGATTTTTTAAATTTTGATACACATCAATACTCTGATGTAATACGGGAAATCATAGAAATGATGTAAATATTTAAGAAGAACAAATACAATCGAGGAAAATGGTTATTTGTAAATATTTTCAACAAGGCTGTTGTCGTTATGGACAAAATTGCAGATATGAACATGTTTATAGTTCGAAATACACCTACCATGGTGAGTAAACATTACTCTTACATTATAATTAACTTTCTTGGGAATAACATTTGTATTACCCGAATTTTTACCGTTAGATTTGGATATCTCTTAGTTAAAACAACATTTTATTTTTAACTTATAGCGGGCTCAAACCAGCAACAAGCACCAGCAAGCAATACAATTACAGATGAACAGTTAATCAATCAAGTACACCAAGATATACAAGCGGCACTTAAGGGAGGACAGTGGATATTGAGTTGTTATTCACCATATAAAGAAAAAGCATGCTTTCCCGGTATTGCGGACTTGTCACAGGAAGAGGCTAGATTGATTATATATGAAGCTAAAGCTAATAATACCTTGGATCAAGCGGTGAGTGGACTTGAGGCAACAATAAGTTGAATTTATTTCCATTATCATTTAATTCTTGTTGTAAACATAACTTTTAAGGTAAAATCTTTGTTTGTGGAAAAATGTAAATAATAAATAGGTCAGATGTTACTTTGGTAATCCTACAAACTAATATCAAATCCTTCAATACTATTTTCACACAGATGCATTACTGTGTAAATATTAATGTTTAATAATTACATTTACAGGTCACATATATGAACAATTTATTTAAAGAAACCAGACAGAAGTATGAACAATTAGTACAACCGTCGGCTCAAATAATTAAGATTTTAAGAAGCTTGTACAATGGAGAAGCAGTATCATCTCCTTTTGGATCTGGTAATCAAGGTTTTGGTTCTAACGCTACTTCAATATTCCGCAGTGCAGTACAACAAGATCCCTTTAAAAACCAACAAGCTGGTGTGTTCAGCAATAATGCGAATCAAAGCACATTCAGTCAACAAACCACGAATCCGCAGTCAATTTTTGCTCAAGCACGTCAGAACATATTTGGCCCTTCACAACCATCAAATATATTCCAAACGCAACCACAAGAAAGTACAACAGCAAAATCGATTTTCGCACAAGCCACTCAAAACAGTTTTGGACCGCCACAGCAGCAACAACAAAGTGTTTTTGCAACGAATCAACAACAACAAAATGTTTTCGCGACAAATCAACAACAGAATGTATTTGCAACAAACCCACAGAGTGTTTTTGCTACAAATCAACAACAACAAAACGTTTTCGCGCCAAATCAACAACAGAATGTATTTGCAACAAATCCACAGAACGTGTTTGCAATCAACGAATCACAACAAAATGTGTTTTCGAACAATCAACGACAGAATCCATTTGGTGTACAACAAAATCAAACTTCAAATGTATTTCAACAAAATGATGTGTTTGGTGTTTCGAAGAATGCTTTTCAGCAACAGCCTGTTGATGATAGCAATGTTTATAGCAAAATTGAAGACTTGTCTCAGAGTGATTTAGACGCTTTTAACAGTGCAGAGTTCAAATTAGGTTTCATACCGGAATTACCTCCACCTCATAGTTTATGTGTTTAAATAGGACAATTAAATAAAAGTAAATTAATAAATTAACTAATTAACATAATTTTGTCTTTGACTGGTCCACTATCCACTTAATAATTTATATTCTTCTAGTGTTTGAACTTGCTTTTCAAAATATCTTCTGATTTCACCTATTAATCTCTAACTTTCCAATTTTTTTTTCTGGAAATAGCAGTAGTTTCTAAAAAAAAGCTATGTTGAAAATTTATAATAAAGTTATCCAAATTTAACCAATTTCGAAAAATCATTCACCAGATCCAAAAAATGAAAAGCAAACACTAAGAAATATACATTTATTCTAATTATCGATTTCTCCCAAATATATTTGTTTATCACTAGACGCAGACAGGACGATGGGCTCATTTCTGTGGAAGTTGACATCGTTGACCGCACCGTTGTGACCGGGCAGTTTGTACAACACCCGACGCGATGTTGTGTCCCAAATGTATAGGAATCTATCTGCTGAACCCGCTGCCACCTGGAATAAAAAAATTTTAATATTGGAATAGATTTATCTATACTAATATTATAAAGCTGAAGAGTTTGTTTGTTTGTTTGAACGCGCTAATCTCGGGAATTATTGGTCCGATTTGAAAAATACTTTCGGTGTTAGATAGCCCATTTATCGAGGAAGGCTATAGGCTATATATCATCTCGCTAAGACCAACAGGAGCGGAGCCACGCGGGTGAAACCGCGAAGCGCCGCTAGTCCTACTAATATTATAAATGCGAAAGTTTGTGAGGCACATCCTCCTCCTCTGTGTGTGTTTGTTACTCTTTCACGCAAATTCTACTGAACCGATTACAATGAAATTTAGCACACATATAGAGGGTAACTTGGATTAACACATAGGATAGGTTTATCCCGGAAATCCCGCGGGAACGGGAACTATGCGGGTTTTCCTTTGAAAACGTGGGCGAAGCCGCGGGCGGAAATCTAGTGTATAATAAATTGAAGTCAACAAACCAATTTTTTGCCTCTTTTTACTTCTTCAAGTAATAAAGACGTAAATATTTAAAGCATTCATAACTCATAAACTAGTGATCAGATTCGTATAATTCAAGACATAATCGTTTATAAGCCGCGCTTAATTTCACGTATAAAACAGATTACTTCGCGGTCGTCCACACTAGTCAGGCAATTACCTGACTTTATACCATTATAAATTTAATTTTTTTAACACTATACCAATAAATAGCACAAAAAATAACCTTAGAACCATCAGGAGACCAGGCACACCGCAGCAGGTTCTTCTCAAAGTTATGCTGATGTCCCGACATGAGTTTCACACATCTCTCCGAAGGTGCAAACGGTCTGACATCCCATATCCTTAATGTGTTATCCATTGAGTTGGATAGTAGGTACGAACCGTCGTATGATAGCGCCATACCTGTAAATACATAAAATTAAAGATTTATTTATCAAACTAAACTTTAGTGGCGTTTTTGAATCGTCAAAATACGGAAAATTTATAATTTATCATTGGTTCGGAGAGCAGTTTCTACATTAAGAAGAGAACTGCACTAGAAGATCTAGCAAGAAACTCTGTAGTTGCTATTATGTTCATATCAATGGATTACCATCTTCCATCAATTCATTAATACCATGGTAGGCTACTATGTAGTGTACATAATTAAGTAAATTGCGCATGGTTTAAAAAAAATTGTAAATTTCAAAACAAAATTTTTGTATTTGTAACACGAAATAGCAGGAATGGTGTATTGATATTTAGACAATTTTATTGATTAAATGACTCTGATTTTCCCGGTGTTCCCATTTTGTTTCAGGTAAAGCATTATTAGCCAAACTTAGACATTACACATATTATACTCTGTCCATTATATTATTTGCTTTTTGACAGCTTCACGCCTATGAAGGATTGTATTGTCTATGTTAAAATGTCATACAAATAATTATCGTACTTCATGGACAGGTCCCGCCCACTTAGTGATGTCTACACAGAATTATTCAATGATGGGTCGATAGATTATAATAATCGATAGAAATACTCTGTAAAATATATCCGATACAGACAAACTCTTCTATTATGTTATATAATTTAAACGTAAAGACAACCAAATTGTAAGATAGAAACCAATAAATAATAAAATATTAGTTAAGTTTAGTTTTAACATACAATGCATAGATATGTGGTCTTATTATTACATATCTTATTAGTACGTTTACGTTGTAATTATTATTTACGTACCTGATTCGATTTATGATAATATTTTGAATTTATAATTGAAATGGTATCACAATCGATAATCTTTTGAACATCACTTCTGGTATCACCCGTTGAGCTGTCAAAAAGCAATTCTTATAGTGGACAGACTATACATATACTATAACAAAAATCCTCACCTGTAACTGTATCCGTGTGTCCTTTAATCTTATAAGATACTGACTTAGTTCTAATATCCCACACTTTAATAACATTATCAAGTCCTCCAGATATGATTTTCTCTGCTGTATCATTGAATAAAACTGATGTAACTGGGTAGGAACTATCTAGTGACGCGATGGGGTTGCGTTTTCTTGCATCCCATAATTTTATTGTATTGTCATCTGAAGCTGACACTAGAAGTTCTGGTCCTCTTCTTGCTCCTAAAATTAATAAAAAAATTAAGCTTCATAAGATTTTAATTATGCGAGCTCCATTTGTTGATATATGTTATTTAGTCTGTCAGTTATTCATTTAAAGTTTAAACTATAAACAATAGGGATATAAAGGTTTTACCTTTATCATTTTTATATGACTGCCTAACTTTGTAACATGAACAGGCTGGATTATGCAATGTATATAACTATATTTAAACACAATTTCAAAACAAATAATTACAATTTTATACCTTTTATACCTCTCAAGACAAATTTTATAAATAAACTAGCTGCTCCGCGCGGTTTCAACGCTAGCGTGATGATATATAGCCTATAGCCTTCCTCGATAAATGAGCTATCTAACACCGAAAGAATTTTTCAAATTGGACCAGTAGTTCACGAGATTAGCACGTTCAAACAAGCAAACAAACTCTTCAGCTTTATAATACTAGTATAGATTTACAATGCAAAACTAAATCTAGTTTCTTGTTCTAGTCGCTTTTTTTTATTGGCTTTGTATCTGTACTTTAACTATTTGAAACAAACCTGAAACAGAGTTAACAAAGTTCGCATGTCCCTTGAGCTTTTTGATCCTCGTCCCCGTGGGAACATCCCACACGGCTACAGTGTTGTCAGTCGCACATGTGTACATGTGGGCGCCATCTGGAGAGAAGCACAGCTCCATGATCGCGCCCGTGTGCCCCTTCATCACCATCACATTCTCACACTGGCCGTAAACATTCCATAGAACTGAAATTGAATACAAATCACTACATAGTATAAAACAAAGTCGCTTTCTCTGTCCCTTTGTATGCTTAAATCTTTAAAACTACGCAACGGATTTTGATGCGGTTTTTTTAATAGATAGAGTGATTCAAGAGGAAGGTTTTAGTATATAATTGATTAGGTTTTAGACAAAGCGGGCGAAGCCACGGGCGGTAAGCTAGTAGATTGTATAATCTGTAAATATTTAGCTTACTAGATTTTTGGGAAATTGTAATTGAAGCAGTTAAATAATCGTACAATTTATAAGTGCAAGATGAAGAATATTGTAGGTAGTTTTAAATTAATCTTACTCAGTTATATAGTTGCTTAGAGAACTGTGTTACTTACAGATTTGTCTGTCAAATCCTGCAGAGGCGAGATGCTTGCCCTCTGGATGGAATTTAGCTGTGAATATCTCGCCCTGATGACCTTCTAGTAACATAATCGGCGCGTACAGATTAGATGTTCGTGGAACCTAAAAAGGATCAAAAATATGGACAGTTACAAATGTTTAGCGACTCTATTAATAAAGACATCTAAAGAAAGAGGTTGCTGATTGTGTTTTGTAATCATGAGAAACATTAAAGACTTTAAAATACCAAAATCAAATTACCGTCGCAGTAACCACAGCTTTTTCTCTAGTACCGGCAACAGAAATTTCATGGCGTGTCTTTTTTGCTGGCACAACGGAATATTCATCAGCTTTTCGTTTTATTTCTAACTCTGGCATTTTTAAATATATTGAATTTAGTTATTGTTTTTAAACAAACACAAAACACACCGCAATTCCAAAACCAACTCCACAGTCCACAGGGCACAGACCACACATGACACAATTCTGTCAAGTGTCAGATCACATATGAATCCACCCATCTTAGAGTATATAAATATACTATCTATAGAGTGATAACAACCAAGTGGGAACAGTAGGCACAGGTGGGAACAACACGACGTTCCCGCCGCGAGCGCTCCTAGTCGTGGTTGAGTGCTGTCGAAGTGCGTTGCTCTGGATTTTTTTTCATATTTACGAATAAAAATGGTGAAATGTGCAGTTCTATCTTGCAAAAACGATACTAGAAAATGCACAAAATTGAAATCCAGTATCACATTTCATCAGTAAGTCGATTGTTATACTTATTTTTATGAAAATAAATCTAGCATCGCGGGGGTGAAGGGGAGGTGGAAGGCGGACACGCGCAGGCTCGCTCGCGCGCCTCACTGCCGCCACGTGATCGTAGTGATGTGACCTGACCAACGCTGTACTCGATATAAAGTTTACTCTTAAGTTTACTAGAAGAACTATATTTTAACAAATTATTTATTTAACTTTAAAATTAAAACTCTTTTAAAAATGTATTATAAATAAATTTGTGGTGTGTTTTGTATGATACACTTTCTAATATTATGAATGCGAATTTATTATAGTGTAAATGTAAAGTATGTACCTAATGTTACGATATATTTTCTGAACCGCTAAATTGATTTTGAAGATTTTGATAGTAGAATGGATAAAATTAAATAAAAAAATTATTAATATTTATTATATTATCATTTTAAATTATTAATTATTTCTTATTGTTATTTAACATTTTTAAAACATTATTTTTATTGTTTGATTTATTATTAAAGAAATAGCACTAAACCCGATATTTTATTTTATTAACTTTATTATTTAAAAAGTACTCACGTTTTTCTGATATTCCAATTAAACATATGTTTTTAAAGTACTTATAATTAATACAAGAAATATTCAAATGGAATAAACAAACTTTATTCAGTTGGTAAACAAATTTAAAATTACATATTATTTATACTTTATTCATATATTTTTCCTTTAATAACTTATTGAACATAAAATTTACTTATGATACATATTTATTTACATAACTTATCGATAGTTCAACACGCAATTGATACCTACCCATCTCTATTTGTCACACACACATCTATATAGTATCTATAGCTCATCTGCCTACGATGCGCACTAAGCAATTTGTGCAATAACACTCGCTATAAACTATTGTAATCACTGACCTCTATAACTATACGCTGGACTGGCTATCCCATACAAAATGACAGCTATTTGCTGTGCCGATTCAAAGCGCCCCCGGTGAAAGTTCTGAGAACTAATAAGATTACAAATTTCGTCGCTTCGTTTTGTTTACACAGGTTTAACTTCTGGATAATCTGAGTCTGAATCAAAAATAGTGTCGGTAATATTTCTATCATTGTAGTCGATATCAGAAAAGTTTTTATCGATAACAAACCATTTGTTTTACATCACAAGTATTAGTTCCATTCCCCCTCACCTGGCCTCACTGCTGCCGTCAGCGCCAAAATGGCGATTTTCAAATAGGCACAAAAAAATGACAGCAATAGCCTGTCCAGCGTATAGTTATAAGGTTATAGAGGTCAGTGATTGTAATATATACTCTAAGCCACCCATAGACTACATAATATACTAGAGAATCCACCACAGATTATGTACTTTCTATTTTGAACAGTTCATAACTTGACGCAGTCGTGGTCTAAGAGCAATGTCGTGGTCGTCGTATGCAATATATGCAGTCAATATATTATAAAAAACGACGTGTGGCACTCGGGGACTGCCGCGGTAAAGCTATTGCATGCTATGCCTTCAAGCCACACCTCCGCCCGTCGGAGTGGGGAGCGTGAGGTTTTTTCGTTACGGATTTTCTCGATTCGGGGCTCGTCTTTAGTACGTTTACGTTTCGCTAGAGCGTTGATTTTTTTTTTAGTTATAGTTCTAAGTTTGTTAATTAATTTTGGAAAGTTTCAACTTGCGGAAACCATTACTTTTCAAGATATAATTTTTTGAAATTCAGAAAATTTGAACAATTATGTATTAAATCAAAAATATGATATAAATATGTATATTTTACTTTACAAATCTAATACGGTAAATATCAAATCTAAAAAAAAATATATGCAATAACGAAACGTGAGCCCATTTTGTGTGGCGAGTGCCAAAAGCGACTTTAGGGTGATTCCCACTCAAACAAAAAAAACTACGTAGGTTAAAAACTATAAAACTTTTATCCTTAATATTCAAATAGGTAGCGAGGAGCGAAGCGACGAGCGTGTTAGGTTAACTCTTGAACTGCCGCACGAGCCGAGCGAGCGAAGCGAGCGTGCCGCGGCAGCGGCCGGCGAGTGCCAGAAGCGACTTAAGGGCGATTCTCAAAATAATTTTGATTCTCGATTTTCACAAAAACTACGCATTTTCGTAGAAAAAGAAAAGCAGTTTATTATGAAAAGTCACTACCCGCTATCGATTAGACACCTCAAAATAATGAAATTTGGGGATCACGAGTCGTAGTGTTAGGTTGACATGAAAACGAGCAGTCGACGGAGCCCCTTTGGGGATTGTATGTATTTTATACTGGGCTGGTACTAGGTAGAAAACCTAGCACAATTGAACACATACGAATGGGTATGGTTAGAAAATTAATAGTACATAATATTCCTAACCTCAAAAACACATTTTACAAAAAAAAAAAAAAACTCGAAAACTATGTATTTCCGCAACTTCCCCCCTTCAGGGGGGGATATATAATCCCCCTCCCCTCCCCTCCCCTCCCCCTCAACCCCCAAAAAAAAAGTAATTATACTAAAGTCCTTCCCGATTCGGTCCCCGCGCTCAAGGCCCGCGATAGAAGCTATGCAATAGCTTAATATTCGTGCACGAGCGATGAAGTTAATCATAACTTAATCGCGTAATTATTGAGAGTAAACCATAATATACATTATTGACAACGGACCAGTGGGCGGGGCTTAAAAAACATGGCTACGTATTGTGTGCAACAAAAGAATTAACCATAAGTTTACATTGAATTAGTGTCATCAATTTTAATTATTTATGTTTTCTATAAATGATTTTTTTCAATTTGTTGGATCATGAATGGATTAATGAATCCTCATTAATATCATTATGTTTTTTCACAGTATCCTTCTTTAAACTCCGATTTACTAGACGCTGATGTCGTGCCTCTATATTTTTTTTAGCTTTATTTGATTCTCTAGCAGAGCTTGGTAGATTACACGATGGAACACATGTTTTTTTTAAAGTCATCTTTTTAGTAATAACACCTGAAAAACAAATTTTTCAATTAGTTTTAGATTTATATTTACATTTATATTTGAGGTTAAACATTGTCAACTTACTTGGTACAATAAAATCATTCCTTTGAAAATGTAATGAACACACTCTCATATGCGGATTTATATTTTTCAATTTTAAAGCACGCTGCCAGGCTTTACATCGATCTACTTTTTCTTTTTTTCCGAAATAATTTACAACATAAACAAAACTGCTACCAGGTTTAGGTATAGCATGAAAACTAACTTCTAAATTCGTATGAGATTTACTACCACAACCGTTCACCGCACAATAATCTCTACTTTTATACGAAATTTTAAAGAATTTTTATTAATTTTAAAAAAAATTTTTTTTAATAGATTCGGTAGTATACTTGTGTACTTAAGGACGCTGTCACAAATCTGCGTCACTCAAATTTAGGTATCTAACGTCGCCACGTGGTTCGCGGGAACATCACGCTCACGTAAACATAGCGCATTCCATTTTATAGACCATCTTCATACTTGATATTATTTTTAATTTATTACGAATTTTAAAAATTCATTTTTGTACTTTTATTAGTAGGTACAATTATTCTGATAAGTATGTTAGTTACTAGTTAGTAACTAACTTTAAAAAAAGTGTGTGTTTTACAAAACCTCTAGGAATTGTATGCAATATCTAAGCTTTTTAAGAAATGTTTAAAATACTTTTTTAAGAATTATCATACATAATATGGCAATGTATTAAATCCGGCATTGTATACAATTCTTAGAAAATATGTATGTATGTTATATGTATGTTATTCCGAGATACGGTCCGAATTAAATAAATTAGTTTCGTCACATTACCTAGGAAATCTGAACTTTTCCTAAGGAGCAAACACATTTGCAAATGTGGGTGGTTTTTGGGGAAGCTATTACCCATATGAGGTCAAAACTAAAATCCAAGATGGCGCCGACGAAAATTTTA